>WOXC01001447.1:0-68930 GCA_011680675.1 Gymnobelideus leadbeateri | reverse complement strand
GAAGGAAGGAAGGAAGGAAGGAAGGAAGGAAGGAAGGAAGGAAGGAAGGAAGGAGGGAGGGAAGGAAGGAGGGAAGGAAGGAAGGAAGGAAGGAAGGAAGGAAGGAAGGAAGGAAGGAGGGAAAGAAGGAAGGAAGGAAGGAAAGAAGGAAGGAAGAAAGGAAAGGAAAGGAGGAAGAATGGATTTATTAAGTGCTTATGTGCCAGACATTCTTCTAAATACTTGGGGATAAAAATGCAAGCAAAAAGAATGACAGATCCTGCCTTCAAGGAAAGAGCTTATATTCTTCTTGGGGAGGACAGCATATAAAATAAAGCTGAAAAGCTGAGATGGAGTTTGGAGATAGTGGTGGAACAAGGGCATCTGCTATGGGGAATGATTCTGAAGTCCATAAAGTCAGAAACAAGGCCAGGAGAAGAATGAAGACAGGTGGCCCTGGACCTTTCTACATAATGGAGATCCCAAACATAGGTTTGTTTGTAGGAGGCATCACCCTAGTGATGTCATTAGTCCTGTTCAAGAACGAAAGATGAACAACCAATAGGGAAGCAGCCAGTAAAATGGGGAGGACAGGGAGTGGAGATATTGAAGGTAAGCAAATGGGCAAGACGGCATAGGATCACTCACTTTGGCAAGGTGACAAACTACCTCTTCATGTGAAATAAAGGTGAAAGAGACAATAATGGCAGAAAGTACTTATGTAATGTGAGACAAGGAGGAGTAGATAAGAGGAAGTTTTCAGGGAATGGTCTAAACTTTTTCACTGAAATATGAAGCGAGGCTCTCAGCTGAGAAAGCAGGGGGAAGAGAGTTATGGGAAGTGTGAGGGAGAATGAAAATGCTGGAAAAGCCACTGTAGTAAATAGGGTGGTGAATTGATTAAGGAAGTGTAAAAAGATGACCTTGCTTCAGTAGGGATCAGTTCAGATTAGTAATATAAATTTGTAGTGGACTCCGACAGCACAGTTTATGAGAGAATGGTATTAGGATAAAGGAACAAGGGGTTTAAGAGAAAAAGACAGGGTAGAATTGAGCTGGTTCACCAAGTGGTCAAGATGGAGAAGTGAGGGGAGTGTGGCTAGTGCAGGGGTGATGTCCTGGGAAATAACTGAGGGTTAAAGGGATTGAAGATCATGGAAAGGATGAAGAACAAAGTTAAGGATTAAAAGGAAGAGGGAGATGTGGAATGAAAACAAATTATCATAGAGTGATTATAGCAGCCATGAGGCATAGTTTACATAGAGTGTTGGCCTTAGAGAATCAGGAAGACTGAATTCTAATCCTGCATTAGATGTTTACTAGCTGTGTCTCTGGACAAGTCACTTGACCTGTCTACCTCTGTTCCCTCACTGTAAAATTAGGATAAAAATAGCACCTACCTCACTGGGTTGTTATAAGGGTTAAACAATACAGTCTGCAATGCTCTTTGCAAACCTTAAAGTACTACATAAATGCTAGTTATTATTATTATTATTATTAAATTTTAGTGTTCATGATCATGGAAGTGGAATTATTTGAGGATGATGGCAAGATCAAGGGTGTGTAACGGAGGTGACATAGACCAGGTCATGGCACATGAATAAATTAAAGTAATGAGAGCTTATGACATTTGAAAGAGTATTAATAAATATGTTTAAGTATCCCTAGTGTGAAGAAGAAGATGGGGAAAAGAGAAAGAAATGTGAGGAAACTGAGTACCCTGGAGGTTGGTAAAAACTAAGAGCTACCAGGATCTTGATTGGGTAATAAACATGGATTTAATAAAAGTTGAAGGAAGAGAGAATACTGAGTGATAGTGAGTGAGAACCTGGAAGTGGCAATTGGGAGCAAGGCATGTTCCAACTTTCCCACAATGATTAATGAGTTGGGGATATGAGGAAAAGTGCAAGCTGCCTTGGAAAGGTGGCCAAGAAAGCTATCATCAGGAGGGAGCCAGGTTTCAATGAGTGCAAAATGGAATCATGACTTAACAATGTAATCACAGTGATGATTACAAAACCTCTCATCTATAGAAACTGAGTCTCAGTCTGAGCTACAAAGGCAAAACAAAGCATAGATTTACTCTTAGTCTCCTCAAAAATAAGTCTACCTCTTCTTTAGACTAAAATATCTGGAACAGAGGCTTGAATTGTCCCATCATTGATACTTTACCTTGGTTTGTAGTTAGCACTCCCTATGCCTCTTAAAATTCTAAATGATATCTAAAATCTAGACTACTCCTTGGTCAATGTTCACATAAAGATTATTCATCAAACAGCCCTGGGATTCAGGGTTCCACTTTTTTTTTAAATTAAAAACACTTCAGTTCCTCCATGCAAATGAGTGGGAAGAGAAAGGGCACACAAAGCTTAGCACGGGGACAAAATTAGTCTCTTCTACCTGCCTAGCAACTTTCCCTTCTTTTATATGTAGGTACAATCAGCAAACACCTTTGTGAGTTTATCTTGACTTTATTTTTACAGTCAAATTTTGTTTCTTTTTCTCCCCTGAGATTATCGCAGCAAAGCAATGATATCTGGGACCAAAAGAAGACAAACTGGACAGATGCATCATTTATAGGCCAAATTCAGAATAGCATTCCACTCCCCACTTTCCGCCCCCATTCCTCACCCCCAAAAAATAACATCTGGTTCTAAAGCCTTGTCCTTGATGACTCAGCTGCTGTATACATGGCTGGCTGCCTTGTTTGCCTGACAGCTGTACAGCTGTAGCCATATCGACTTCTGACATTAGTTGCTGCTGTATAACATCTGGCTTTTCCCCTCTACCACTTCCCCTTATTTGTTGTATGGGGCAGAGCTTGAAGGAAGTAAAGCATGATACTGGGAGAGAAAAAACTTTGTTGTAATGGGGGTATTAAACTTGCAGCCAAGCTTTAGAACAGAAACTTTCTTTTTTTGGTGCCCAGGGCTCTCTCTCGGGGCAATAAAGAACACCCTGCCAACAGGTAAACAAAGCAAAACTTTAGATAACATAAGAGATTGGAAGGGATCATCTTAGCAGAAAAGGAAAAAATGAGAAGAGAAAAAACATCCACATAGAAAACACGTGAAAATGCCTAAACTAAAGGCATGGTCTGTCCAGAAAATGAATGGGACTTGTCTGAGCTGCACCAGAGGAGCTTAACAATGACTTGCTGAAATGAACTACATTAATTTTTAAATTATTTTTATTTCGTTAAATATTTCCCAAGTAGATGTAAAAGAATTAACAACCTTTTTTCAAAATATTTGAGTTGTAAATACTCTCCCTCCTCCCTGCCCCTTCTCCGTCCTTGATAAGGCTAGCAATCTGATACCAATTATACCTTTAAGGTTATGCAAAACATATTTCCATGTTAGCCATGTTGCAAAAGAAAACACAGTAAAACAATAAAAACAGAGTAAAAAAAAACCTTATGCTTCCATCTACACTCAGAGTTCATCACTTTTCCCTCTGGAAATGGATAACATCATTTTCATCATGAGTTCTTTGAAATTGTCTTAGGTTGTTGTCTTGATCAGAGTAGCTATGTATTTCATGGTTGGTCATTGTTATAATACTGCTGTTATGTGTAATGTTCTCCTGGTTCTGCTTACTTCACTTTGCATGAGTTCGTATAAGTATTCCTAGTCTTTTTAGAACATTCTGCTCATCATTTCTTATAGCACGATGGTATTCCATCAACTTGTTCCACATATTCCACAACTTGTTCAGCCAGTCCCCAATTGACATAAGCATTTATGAAGTGTCTCCTATGTGCCATGAAACAAATCCTTTATGAATTTCATTTGATCTTCACAACAGTCCTATAAGGTAGGTAGTACTGTTTTTATTATATACATTTTAGAGTTGAGGAAACTGAGTAATTATTTGGGAATGAGGGTAAGGAACCAGAGAGAACAGAGAGAACAGATCCCTCTTTGGAATCATTCCTCCCCTGAATGAATCAGGTTCATACCAGGTCAAAGCCTCTTCTCTTGTTAAGGTATTCACTGTTGGGCCTATACTCAAAAGAGATAGAAGAAAGAGGAAAAGGTCCTTTTTGTGCCAAATATTTACAACAACCTCTTTTGTGGTGAAAAAAAAACCCAGGAAACTAAGACTATTTCAGCAACTGAGAAACAGCTAAAAAAAATTATGGCATGTTATTGTGATGGAGTACTATAGTGTGTTTTAAGAAAACAGCAAATAGATGACCTCAAAAAACATGAATTGATAGAGAGTGAAGTGAGCAGAAACAGGAAAAGGCTGTATTATAGAATGAAAAATTTTGAGGACTTTTGTAAATTAATGAAGAATGAAATTAATAGAACCAGAAAAATTTCTACAATAACAATACTGTGAAAAATAAACATCTTAGAAAGCTGGAAGAACTATGATCAATAAAATAATCATTCATGATTCTAGAGGACTATTGTTGCAACATGCCACCTATTACAGAGACCTGAGAGAATTAGGGTGCAAAATAAGACACACAGATATACATATGTGTACATTATGTATATATATATGTATATGTATGTATGTATGTTTGTATGTATATATGCATATATACATACAAACACATAAATGTTTGAATATGTATATCAGCAGGTATCGTAGCATAACCAGGATAGTTGCTAGCACAGGTTCTTTGATCTGTTTTTCTAAAGGAAAGCAACTCAGAAGGAGTTAACACTCTTACTTTAATCAAACACAGATATCATTCACTTAGTTCAGGAAAAAAGTCAGCACCCTGAATTTCAGAAAATAAAAACAGAAATTACAAGCAGACAAAACAATACAGAGAAAATAATGCAATTCAAGAGACAGAGCTTCTAGCTGTCTGACCATTACATATATACAGTGTTAATTACCAGAAGGAGAAGCACCAACATCTGGATTTTCAAAGCCAGGGGGCTTAATAGCTGCCCAGAGTCTCATCTAGCCAAATCACAGAACTTCTCCCAAAAGGGCTCACTTTGAGAAGTGTTGTGTGATTTGACCAGATGAGACTCTGGGCAGCCATTGAGAGCCCCCTGGTTTTGAAAACCCAGATGTTGATGCTTCCCTCTCTGGTAACTGTGATTTTGATATTGATAATGGTTGGACAGTTTGGAAGCCTGTCTGTTTGATCTGTTTCTGTATACTCTAAAGTTTGGGGTGCTGACCTCTTCCCCCTGAACTAAGTAATATATGTTTGTTTGATTAAAGTAAGCTTAACTGATTTTGAGTTGCTTTCCTTTAGAAAACCAGATCTAAGAATCTGTGTTGGCAGCCACTCCAGGGATGCTGGGGTGCTTGCTGCTACAAAATGGCATCTCATCTAGCCAAATCACAGAACTTCTCCCAAAAGTGAACCCCAAAGTAAAACTTCACCTCAGAGGTATGTATATCCTTCTCCAGAGTCAAAAAACATTACAACCTTCATGACCCACTGCCTAATTACAAAGTGCCAAAAAGATATATGCCTCCATTAAGCAAAGTTCTCTTATCAGGCTTCAGGTGAGGCCCATTAAGGGGCAATAAAGATCTCCAAATTCTCCAGGCCTATTAAGGGGCAGGGAAGATCTTCAAATGTCCTTACCATTACAATATGCTCAACAAAAAAATTTTATTATACACATGTATGTATGTATGTGTGTGTGTGTGTGTGTGTGTGTGTGTGTGTGTGTGTGTGTGTACAACCACTGGAGGAAATTGTTTGCTTCACTATGCATATTTGTTATAAAAGTTTTCCCTTTTACTCAATAAAATAGAGAAAAGAAAAGGCATTCTTGTGTTAATTTTTTTAAATTGAAAAAGGGTACTATTGAAGTGAAATATTGCGTGAACTTTCAAATGAAGCTTACTGAATTGTTAGTTTTACTTAATTGTTCTACTTTGTTACAAGATAACTCTCTTGAATCAGCAGTAATATATAAATGTTTGTAATACTAACAAACATCAAAAAAACTGAAACTGTAATTTTTAATTAAAAATATTCTACCAAATTTTCCATTATGAGGATCAAATGAAATGCTTGTAGAGCACTTAGCACAGTGTCTAGCACATAGCAGGTGGTTATATAAATGTTTATTCCCTTTCCCTTCTTTTGTAATCCCTTCCAATGTAATCAATCAATTGAAACTGATTTCTCCAAAGTTACCATTCTTTGTATTTGCATCCTCAGTATTTACTTACCAAATCTGATGATCTTTTCTCAAACTTTATCTTTCTGGGCCTACCTGCTACATTTGACACCATTGAACAGTCTCTCCGCTTGGATATTTTTCTCCTCTCTGGGCTTTTGTAATAATACATTTTCCTGGCTCCCCTCTTACCTGTATACCTGATACTTCTCCATCTCTTTTGCTAGTTCATCATCCATATTGCGCCTCCTAACTATCAATGTCCCATAGGTTCTGTCCTTGACCATCTTCTTTCTCTGTACTCTTTCTCTTGGCAACCTCAGCATTTTCCATGAGTTTAATATCATCTCTATGCAGATAACCCACAATAATAGTCTCTCTCCTGAGTTTCAGTTCCACATCACCAATTGTGTATTATACACTTCAATTTTGATGTCTCAGAGAGACAGATATCTCAAACTTAGGTCCAAAAATGAGCTTGTTAATCTTCACACACACACACACACACAACAACAACAACAACAACAATCCTTTCCTCTTCCAAACTTCCCTAAGGGCTTGGAATATGATATTCCAGAAGTCAAAGGAGCTGGGATTAAAACGAAGCATCACCTACCCAGAAAAACTTAGTATCATGTTTCAGGGGAAAATGTGGTCATTCAGTGGAATAGAAGCATTCTTGATGAAAAAACTAGAGTTGAATAGAAAATCTGACATTCAGATACAAGAAGCAAGAAAAGCATGAGAAGGTAAATAGGGAAAAGAAATCATAAGGACCTTATCAAAGTTGAAGTATTTATATTCCTACATGGAAAAATGAAAATTGTAACTGATGGAACATTTCTTAGTATGAGAGTAGTTGAAGGGAATAGAAATATGTGTGTATATGTATATGTGTATACATACATATAGGAGTGGGCAAATGAATACATATGTGAATGTGTGTATATATGTGTACAGGTATACATAGATAGAGGGCACAGGACCAAGTTAATAGAGAGGGATGATACTTAAAAGATGAAATTAAGAGGTGAGAGGAATATAATGAGAGGAGATGGGGAGAGATAGAATAGGGTAAACTATCTCATACAGAAGAGGCAAGGAAAACGGTTACAATGGAGAGGAAGAACAGGAATGCAAAAGGGAATGGGTCAACCTTATTCTTATTGAATTTGGCTTAGGGAGGGAATGACATACACACTAAATAGCATATCTCACCCTATAGGAGAGTAGTGGGGAAGGGGATGAGAGGGGGAATGATGGAAGGGAATACAGGCTGGGGGGGAGGGAATTTGAAAGCACCCACTTTCGAAAAAACGACAGGATCAAAGTACAGAATAGATGGGATGGAGGGAAATATAGTCAGTCTTTCACTTTCAGTGTATCCACAATGGTAATGTTTTGCATAGCTACCCATGTACAACCTATATTGAATTGTTTATCTTCCCAGTAAGGGTGGATGACAAGATGGGAAGGGAATGAATCTGGAACTCAAAGTTTTAAAATCAAATGTTTAAATATATACTATTAATAATATTATTCTACATGTAACTGGGAAATAAAATATACAGGCACTGGGGCATAGAGATCCATTGTACATTACTAGAAAGTCAGAGGGGGTATTGGAGAAGATATGGGAGAGAGCAGATTGGAGAAGGGGATATCCACTGGGATCACTATTTTGCAGTGGTGGGTAGGGGAAAAATGGGAGAAAATTTGTAACTCAAAATCTTGGGGAAATGAATGATGTAAACCAGAAGTTAATAAAGCATTTGATTAAATAAATAAATAAATCCCCTACTTGGTTCCACTTTACTTCACTTACCCAATTCTCTTAATTCTGTGCTCTGACTATTCTATCCTGTCTCTTTCAATCCCCTTTCTCATTCGCTAACTAACTCAGTAGCATTCTATCTTTCTCATTCTATTATATCCTCTTTTCACTCAATTTGCCTCTCTCCTGATATCAATGTAATGATTCCTATTATATGTCAACCAAACAGGAAGAAGGAAGGATGAAAATGTCAGTCTCTGAACCACGACTTTTCCATTTGATTCAGTCCTTTTTGTTTTTTTTCTTCTAAACAAAAACTTTTGTTAAGAATGTGAAAAAATTTTTTTTTAAATCTAAACACCATACTTCATGAAATAGTGGAAATATATGAAACAATAGAAAGAATAATATTTTCAAGACTTTTAAAGCATTAAAATAAAACACAAGCAATTACAATTTTTAAAAAGAGTGGCATATGAAAGAGTGGGAGGAGGGTTGCCCTTATAATAGAAAGGAAGGTGAGCTCAAGATCCAGAGCATTTAACTATACCCACACCAAATTCCATTCACCTTACACTTTTTAAGCATGCACTATGTGAAATAGGATTAAAAAATCCATAAATCGGGGGCAGAGCCAAGATGGCAGAGTAGAAACAGTGTGTCCAAGTCACTCTGCCCCCAGATTTCTTCCAAACTATGTAAAAAGGGACTGTGAACAACTTCTGGAGCCCCAGCACCCACAGAACAACACAGAGAAGTTAACCTCTCATTGAGGACAGCCCAGCAGCCCTGCAGGAAGGACCAGCGCAGAGGTCTGGGAGCTGGCAGCACACAGTGCACAGAGCACAGGGAGCCGGGCACAGGTCCAGTCCACCTGAGTTGTGGTTTTAGCCCCAGGGTGACAGGGCCAGCAACCAGCAGCTGTGGTGATTCCAGAATTATCAACATAGACATGCCTAGGACAAAGTGAGAGGTTAGTGCCCTGTGGACTTTGGGACCAGTATTTGGGGAATGCGTTGGCTTCCTCCCCTGGGGGCTAGAAGCCACTGAGGAGACATGCCATTTTGTAGTTTTCAGAGGCAGCTCCAGCTCCTGGCCTGCGAACTGTAGGGAGATCCAGCAATCAGTCTTGGGGGTAATCACTCTTGCTTTAACCTCCCTGGATCTGGATTGTGATCTGGGGTGGGGGTCATTGGTGGGTTTCCAGCCTCCAGAAATGGAAGTTGCCCCCCCCACACACGTTTGGGGTGAAAATTCCCCTGTCTAGCAGCAGAGCCGTAGTGTGGCAACAAGCCCAAAAGTCAAGTAATTAAGTGGCAACATGCCAAGGCAAAGGAAACAAATTAAACAGAAAAATGCAACCCTAGACTCCTACTTTGGGGGCAAAGAGGGTCAAGGCATAGAGGGAGAGGACGGCTGTGAGGTCAGAAGTCCTGCTCCAAAAGCCCCAGGGGAAAACATGAGCAGGTTGCAGGCCATAGAGGACCTTAAGAAAGACTTTAAAAATCAAATAAGAGAAGTGGAGGGAAAATTGGAAAGAGAAATGAAAAGGATGCAGGAAAAGTATGAAATGAGGGTCAACAGCCTGACTGAGGAAAACAACACCTTAAAAAATAGACTAACTCAAATGGCAAAGGAGGCCCAAAAGGGCAATGAGGAGAAGAATGCCTTAAAAAGTCGAATTTGCCAGATGGAAAAAGAATCTCAAAAGCTCACTAAGGAGATTCATTCCTTCAGAGTTAGACTGGAGCAAATGGAAGCTAATGACTTTATGAGAAATCAAGATGCTGTTAAGCAGATCCAAACAAATGGAAGAATAGAAGGCAATGTGAAATATCTCATGGGGAAAAACCACTGACCTGGAAAATAGATCCAGGAGAGACAATTTAAAAATTATTGGACTACCCAAAAGCCATGATCAAAGAAAGAACCTAGAAATCACCCTTCAAGAAATTCTCAAGGAAAACTGCCCTGATGTTTTAGATCCAGAAGGCAAAATAGAGGTTGAAAGAATCCACCGATCACCTCCTGAAAAAGATCCCACAAAGAAAACTCCCAGGAATATTATAGCCAGGTTCCAGAATCCCCAGATCAAGGAGAAAATACTACAAGCAGCCAGGAAGAAACAATTTCAATATTGTGGAAACACAATCAGAATAGCCCAGGACCTGGCAGCTTCTACACTGAGGGATCGAAGGGCATGGGATATGATATTCCAGAGGGCAAAAGAGCTGGGAATGAACCCAAGGATCACCTACCCAGCAAAACTGAGTATTTTGTTTCAGGGGAAAAATATGGTCATTCAGTGGAATAGAGGACTTTCAAGCACTCTTAAGGAAAAAACAAGAATTGAATAGAAAATTTGACATCCAGACACAAGAAGCAGAAGATGCTTGAGAAGGTAATCAGGGAAAAGAAATCAAAAGGAACTTATCAAAGTTGAACTATTTACATTCCTGTATGGAAAAACAATAACTGTTACTGAGGAAATCTTTCTCACTATGAAAATAATGAAAGAAGGGTGTATGGTCATGTGAATACATATGTGAATGTGTGTGTATATGGTCACAGTTATATATGGATAGAGGGCATAGGTTGAATTTGTTGGGTAGGGAGGATACTCAAGGGGTGAAGTTGTAAGGTGAGAGAGGAAAGTGGCAGGAGGAGATGGGGAGAGACAGGGTGGGGTAAACTATCTCATGTAGAGGAAGCAGGGGGAAGAGGTTGCAGGGGAGGGGAAAAATAGGAAGGCAAAAAGGTGAAACCACATTCTAATTGAATTTGGTTCAGGGAGAGAATGACATACATACTAGGTGGGACATCTCAACCTACAGCAGAATGGGGGGAAGGGGGATGAGAGGAGGGATGATGGATGGGAGGGCATCCTTGGGGAGAGGGGAGGTTGGAGGTACCCACTATGGAAGAGAGACAGGATCAAGTGGGGAATGGACCAGGTGGGGGGTGGGATGAGGGGGAGGGGATTATAAGCAGCCGTGTACAATATATCTACTATGATAATGCTTTGCATAGCTAGACATGTGCAACATATACTGAATTACTTATCTCCCCAGAGGGAATGGGTGACAAGGGAGGAAGGAAATGGATCTGAAATTCAAGGTCTTAAGATTAAATGTTTCAAATATATATAAATACTATTATTTTTTAAAAATCCATAAATCAGAATTAATCAAATTTAAAATGTGATGTCATTTTAGTGTATGCTCATTATCTTATTCAGACAAATTTAACTATGTCAAACTCGGTTCCTCATTTCTGAGACCATTACATAGTATCATTTACTGCATTAACAGTCTAGCCTCTACAAGGAATTTTCCCAAATGCAGCTCACATACTTGAATCTGGTCCCTTTATTACTAATCCATATAGTTATTCACTAATATCCAGAAGCTCTGTAATTTGCCTTGAGTATATGAGTTCTTATCTGAATCAATCACACTAATCCTCTTCTGTGTCATCAAGATATCTTAAATACCAGACATTATAGATCAGAAGTGAGAGGTAACAAAGGGGAAGCAAAGAAGCCCCATGGAGCTACACCGGGAATTGGAGTTCGCTTTCAAGATAACCCTAGTGACAAGGGAAATAAGTTTGAAAAACATGAAAGTTGAAATGATAGTCTCAAATTAAAGAGAGAAGAATGGAAGAAAGCATATGAACAATTTTTAAAATGCCTTTTGAAGACTGTGAAACAGATTCAAAAAGGAAAACTCAAGTCTTTATGGGTAGACTAGTGCTAATCTAGAATGACTGAGAACACATATAAGAATATTTCAGAATAGAAAAATCCTATTATGAATTCCCCTATGAAACCATAGATTTGGTTATTTCTGTGGGACAAATCTTGTTCTACATGTATGCACTGATAGGTATACAGTTCTTTTATTATAACACAGAAAGGCTAGTGAGTGGAGGCTAACTTCATACCTTTGTGTTCTGCTGTATTTAGAAATATAGCCCTGAGAGGGACCTATTTGGTACAAAAATATTTATAGCAGCTCTTTTTGTGGTGATTAATAATTGGATATAAAAGGGATGCCCATCAATTAGGAAATGGCTAAACAAGCTGTGGTATATTTTTGTGAAGGAATATTATTGTGGTATAAGAAATGACAAGCAGGATGACTTCAGGAAAAATCTTTAAAAACTTATATTAATTGATGAAAAGTGAAGTGAACAGAACCAAGAGAATGCTGTACACAGTAACAGCAATATTGTTGTTGAAGAATTGTGAATAAGTTAGATAGTCTGAGCAATACAACGAACCAAAACAATCCCAAAGGACTAATGATAAAGTGTACTATCTGCCTCGAGAAGAAGAACTGATATTATTTGGATACAGACTGAAGCATACTATTTTTCACTTTCTTCCTTTCATTATTTTTCTTTTATTGGACTCCTCTCGTAAATAATGACTAGTATGGAAATGTTTTACAAGACCGTACACGTATAAACTATATCTGATTACTTACTGTCTCAGTGTGGGGAGACAGTGTGGCAACAGGGAGAAACAGAGGAATAGAACTTGGAACTCAAAATTTCAGAAAAGGGGCAGCTAGGTGGCACATTGAATGGAGCATCAGAACTGGAGTCAAGAGGACATGAGTTCAAATCCAGCCTTAGACACTTAATTAACACTTACTAGCCCTGTGACCTTGGGCAAGTCACTTAACCCCAATTGCCCTGCCTTCTCCCTTCAAAAAAAAAAAAAGCAAAAAAAAAAAAACTTCAGAAAAAGCAAATATTATAATGGTATCTTAACATGCAATTGGGGGAAATAAAATGTATTTTTTTTTTTTTTGCTTTTTGGAGGGAGGAAGGCAGGGCAATTGGAGTTAAGTGACTTGCGCAAAGTGACATAGCTAGTAAGTGTCAAGTGTCTGAAGCTGGATTTGAACTCAGGTCCTCCTGACTCCAGAGCCGGTGCTATATTCACTGTGCCACCTAGCTGCCCTGTATCTTTTAAAAAGAATTAAAAAATATAACCCTGATCCTGACTATTGGCATCTCCTCACCAAGTCTTAACTAAGGATGACTAGAAACAAGTAAAACCCCAGAACTAATGCCCACTCCTAGACAGGTTTCAAGCCTTGAGCAGAGCCCACAGAGAATCTGAATAATTTTTTCACTTCTGATTCATCGTTCTGGGTGGATCTGTGAGTTCCCTGAACTTGCTTTTGGGCATGGCAGCTTAACTATATATTTATCTACATATCTACATCCCATCAGTCTGTAGCTACCAGTCATAGGAAGTAATGTTTCAATATGTTTAGTAAGCAGCAGGTGGTCACATGACCAATGATTAATTTAGTCTTCAGATGTGGACTGAGGCAAGCAAAAAAAAAACAAAAAAACCCTAAGTACATTATAAAGCAATGAGGCAGGTATGAAGGACAAAGAAGAGTGAGAAGTAGGACAGAAATAAAGAGAATGAGAAAATGGGTCAAGTGTCTGCCAGATAGGCAGAAAGAATGAAAAGGATTTAGAAGGGAATATAAAACTCCATGGGGCCTTGGCAAAGAAACCCCTATGCTATTCTTCTTTAACTACTCTTCTACCAGGTCTGACATAATAAGTTAATAAATACTGTCCAAATTTCATTCATTTATCTAACTTAACTTTGGTATAACAGTTTTGAAAATCCAATCGAATTCCACTATCTAGACTTGGAGAACAGCTAAAATTGATAGTAAAATAAATAATTCCTCCTTTCTGAGCCTCAGGTTCCTCATCTCTGACATGGGGCTGGGAGGGGGGAGGGAAGGGAGGGTGAGACTACATGAACTCTAAAGTTCTTTCCAGCATGAGCAATCTGTAGTACTAAACTACTAAGAAAGTATATATGCTAAATAATAGTATCTAACATTTAAGTCAGCAATAGCTGCACTTTAAGGTAGGGAAAAGCATTTTAGATGCATTCTCTCATGTGATCTTCACAACAATTCTGTGAGTTTAGCATTAAACAATGCTAAATCCTCATTACACAGATGAGAAAACTGAAGTTCAGAGAGATAACTCACTCATGGTCCTAAGGCTAATAACTGTTGGAAGTATAATGAACCTCAGTTTCTCCTTACTCACCATCTTTTCACTCTATCATCGCTGCCTCTCTGAAGAGCTTTGGGTCACATTCATTTGGGTCACATTAGAAAAAGCTTTGCAAATTTCTCCTATTTTTCTACAAAATAATTTTGAATGTAATCATCAAAATTTGTTCCATGATGTCTTAAATCATTTTGAAATTGATCTATGTTCTTCTCACAAAATGAAAATAATAGGAAAAGCTTTCAAATTACTGAAGTACTTTAGCACTTCCCCCTCAGCAACAAGCTCTTGTTCATGTGGTTCACTGGAAGATGACTCAGGATGTTGCACATCCCAAGGTATTATGTGTACTAACTCATTACAAAAGGTGTCTTCAAGGTTTCCAACATGCCTCTTTGTGTTGTAATTCCAAGGGTAAAGAATTCTAATGGCATAGAATCTCACAAAGATGTTTTAAGCTACTGTTTTGCTAAGGTCCATTGTTATTTAAATAATACCATTATTAAAACACCAAAAATGAATATTTGATCAAGAAATTAAAATCTATACCTCAGTTCAATTATTTAGCACTTGCTATTTTCTTTTTCTGTCTTTTCTAAGATAACTTTGATAGGGGATGGTTTTGACCAAATTTGCCACCCAACTGAACAGCATCAAAATGCACCTTGAGTTTAACTTGTGACTCATTCTTCTGCCTTGAAATAGAAGAGATTATGGAAAATTTTCGGTAATTTAAAAGAATTTTGCAGAAATATGTCAGGTGAATAGCAGCTATGATAATAAATATTTTATGAGAATAAATTGTTCAGTCTGTGAATTTTAAAAATAAAATATACATCTTGGTTATGACATTCAATTATATGCAAACTTTTTATTAAGAAATATTTATCAAGGGCATATAGCATGCAAAGTATTTTACTGTGTATTGGGGAAAGTCCAATGCCTAAATATAATACTCTTCTTCCCCTCAAAGAGTCTATAATGTAATAAGCAAATTTGATACATGTATGAACAGCTATAACACAAAAGAATATAAGGTAAACACAGAACATTTGTAATAAAAGTGCTATGTGAAGTCCAAGGGGGTAAGCAAGTATGACCAATTGACAATGTAAAAGAAGACTTCATGGGGGAGGTAGCCTTTGAATTGGGTTTTAAAAGTGTCAATAGATACGCAATAGGTGGGGAGAAGACTAGGTATCCCAGGCTTAAGGAACAATAATCCAGGTGAGAATGGAGTAATATGAGATTAGACTAGGCAACTAAACTGATTCCAGACAGTAGAAGACCTTGAATGATCAAAACTTTCTTTAAGAAGCACTATATTGGGGCAGCTAGGTGGTGCAGTGAATAGAGTACTGGCCCCGGAGTCAAGAGGACCTGGAGTTCAAACCTGGCCTCAGACACTTAACACAAAAGAATTAGCCGTGTGACCTTGGGCAAGTCACTTGACCCCAATTGCCCTACCTTCTCCCCTCTAAAAAGCAAAAAAATAAAGCACTATATTTTCTATAAGCAAATGCTTGTGATTTATACTTTTTATCATTACATTCATGAAATATAATGTATTCAGCTTTTCCCCAATTGATGAGTACACCCCTTTAGTTTTCAGTTCTTCATCACCACAAAAAGAGATATATTTTTGCAGCAATTAAACACTGGAAATGAAGTAGATAATCATCAATTAAACAAATTTGGTTAACAAATGTAATGGAATACTACCATGTTATAAGAAACAATGGACATGAAGAATTCCAAAAAACTTGGAATAACTTATATGAACTGATACACAATAAAGTAAGAACCAGGAAATGATATTCACAGTGACTATAACAATGTAAATGAAAAGGACAACAAAAAGGGAACTGAATTCTGCATTATTAAAATGATCAAGGTGGGCTCTAAAGAAGAGATTAAAAAGTGTATGTCCATTCTTTCTTCTCAGAGATGGGGACTATGGTTTAGAAAATTGGTACCAAATGCAAATAGAAAATGTGGCCACTAATCCATAGATAGAATCTCTGGGGGTCACATATTAACTTAGTTCTAAAGTATAATGTTATCTATGTTTTATTGTATTTTTATTGATTTGGTAAATATATCCCAATTACATTTTAACATGGTTTGGGCCACACCTGGGAATTTTGAATGCTGCATGTAGCCCACCAGTCATAAGTTTGACATCTCTAGTTTAGAACATTAAATATCTTGACAGATTTGATAGATATAGCAGGTAGTTCTGAACTCCTTTTTTACCTAACTCATTTTTTTAATTAATTTATTAGTTTAGTTTCAGTTGACAAGATTCAATTCCATAGTTCCTTGATTTTCAAATTTCCTTTACTTCCCTCCCCCCTCCCCTCATGACAGCATATAGGACAGTATAGGTTCTGCAAATGCATTCATATTAAACATTATTCCAATTACAAAGGCATATTGTACTAGGTGGGATGAAAGATGGTAAGGAAGAAGTAAAACCAAACAATGAGAAGAACAAGATCATTTAGTTTGCTTCCATCAGGATTCAGGCTCAGTTCTTTCTAGTTATATCTCTGGATGGCACATTTCTCACTTTCTTGAGTCATTCGGGATTAACTTATATCACTGCATTGCTGAAAAGAGTCCAGTCTGTCATAGTTGGTCGCCACAGATATGGTATGTCTGTGATTGTATACAAATTTCTTCTGATTCTACTCTTCTCGCTCAGCATCAGTTTGTATAAGTCTCTCCAGGTAATTATGAAATCTGTCACCTCCTCGTTTCTTACAGCACAATAAAATTCCATTACATTCATATACCACAACTTGTTTAGCCATTCCCCAATTGATGGGCACCCCTTTGATTTCCAATTCTTTGCAACCACAAAAAGGGCTGCTAAAAATATTTTTGTACATATGGTTCTTCCTCCCACTACTATGATCTCTTTGGGATATAACCCTAAAAGTGGTATGGCTGGGTCAAAGGGTATAAAATTATTTATAATCCTTTGGGCATAATTCCAGATTGCTCTCCAGAATGGTTGGATAAGTTCACAACTCCACCAGCAATGTATTAGCGTTCCAATTTGCCCACATCCTCTCCAGCATTTGTCACTTTCTTGTTTTGTCATCTTAGCCAATCTGACTGGAGAGATGTGGTATCTCAGAGTTGTTTTGATTTGCATTTCTCTAATTAATAGTGATTTACCTAACTCATTTTTATTCTTTATTTTAAGGTATAGCAAACTCTATAGAAGATATATACTCAGAAATGAAAGTAATACAAAAACAAAAGCTAAAATTAAAATGTTTAAAAATCAAAGATCCACAATATCATCAGCATGCACTTTATTGTTGAATCATTTTAGTTGTGTACAACACTTCATGGTCCCATTTGGGGCATGCTTGGCGAAGATAAAGTTTGTCATTTCCTTCTCCAGACTCAGTCAACCTTGCTCCTGGCTCCTCTGTGTTTCCTTCCTCTCCCCATGATGTAACTAGCCAGTTGGAAAACTCCTAACCATCTGATAAGACTATGGAGACTCCTTTTTATGGCAGCAGTTGGATGAATAAGTGAAAGAAAAAAATATTTATTAATCATATATCATGTACCATATGTCAGATACTGTGTTTAATACAGCTTAATGCAGGGGATACAAATAGAAAAAGCAAGACATTTCCTGTTCTCAAGTAGGTCACACAAACTCAGAGAGAGTTTAATTTATAAGAGAGTTTAGCTTAAAAGAGAGAGCAAGTACTGGAAGTCCTGTGGATGCATTAGAAGGTTAGGTGGTAGTGCACAGTGGTCTAGATGGTTTAGCATGAATGTAATTAGTAAGACCTAGAAAACTCAAGATGTGATGGCAGGGACAATAGAAAGAAGGGCTGGTGGTCCTTCATCTCACCAGAAAGATTGCAGTTGATGACTCCCAGTACATCAAGTGCAGACAAGCCCCTCGTCCCACTTAGTCATCCCACTTGGGTCTGGCTGTTTGGGAATTGGGATAGGGACAAAGGGAAGGCAAAGGGAAATACAGTCTCAATAGTAGCTCTGCCTGCCTTCTGGTCTTCATGAGAATAAGACTTAACCTAATCATAAGGGTGCTCCTTAATGCATGAGACAATCAAGATTTAAGACAGAAGGTCAAGAAAATGTTTGCATTGATTTGACTACCCCCTGACTGACCTAAACACAACAGTAAGTAGGTTCCAGAGGGGAAAAATTAGCTCTGCTATGATAATAAAACAAAATCACCAAAAATCAAAACTGACAACTTAATCAAATAGCAATTATGTCTTATTCATTAAGGAGAAATGATTAATCTTCTAGAAGTGGGCTTTAGGGGAATATTCCGGAGTTACTTTTTTTATTTGGTGTTTGAGACTGGGTTACTGTTTTGGTTTGTTTTGTTTGTTTTAGCAGAGGTGCTTCAGTGCAGTGGTCTAAGGAATGGGATTGGCGGTTCCTCTTAGCTATATAAATTTATCATGTTCTTTCATCTTGCCAGAATGATGGACTATCATTTTCTAAAAGGCAAATTTAATATTGACATTTTCCTTTAAACTCATAATGGAATGAAGAGAAGACAGAATTTGGACCAGAGCTCAAAACCTGGCTCTGTCATTATGCTAACTATTTGACCAGGGTTAAGTCCCTTAATTTCTTGGGGCTTTGGCTTCTTTATGTGTAAAATGAGGGCATTGAACTGGATGGCTTCTGATTTCCTTTCTAGTTTTAAATATATGATCCCATTATTAAGGATCCTCTGTCACACACACACACACACACACACACACACACACACACACACACAAATCACATCATCCAAAAACAAACTTAGAACGTCAAGAATACTTAAAGGAAGGTGTAAGCAAAATGAGAATATGAAAATCTTCCCTGCCCCTTAATAAGTCTAAGCAAATTTGAAGATCTCCCCTGCTTTGAATATTTTCCCTGCCCCCAATTGGCTGAATGTAATCACATGCACCCTGTGGTGGGAGGAGTTTGCTTCCCTACAGGAAGCTAGGAGTCAGAGCAGCTAGACTGTGAGAGTCAGAGGACTCACCCAGGGAGACAGCTAGACTTGTGTTTGCCCCCTGCTGTGAGAGCTAGGTTTGTGAGTGTTTGTTTATGGAAAGGCTAAAGGGGTGGTGTGGCTTCATACTATGCTATAGTATATTAACTTCTCTTCCTATAATGGTTTTGGTTTCCTGGTGTTGGGATTTGGTTTTCTGGTGTCTGAAGAAATGTTTTGCTTCTGTCTTCTATATGAAGAGTCTGTTATATTTTGCAACTGAGAACTTTGCCAGCATATTTACAGTCACTGTCGACACTGTGAATATTGCATTGGTGCTACAGGAGGTCATTGAATATAAAAATTTTCTAAATAGAAAATCATTCCCAAAGGAGAATGTCATACATATGTTGAACCTGAAGAGAAAAGCTATAGAAGCAGATTAATCAATTGACTGACATTATTCCTTTTTAAGAATTGGCAAAATCTCTCTGTGTTCTAAAAGGAGCATTGCAATAAAGGTTAATGATTTGTTCCCCTCTGTAATGGATATTGAGAAGCTAAGTGGCACAATGTATAGAACTCTGGGCCTGGGATTAGGAAGAATCATTTTTCTGAGTTTAAATCCAGCCTCAGACACTTATTCCCTCTGTGACCCTGGGCAAGTCACTTAACACTGTTTGTCTCAGTTTCCTCCTTTGTAAGATTATATGGAGAAGAAAATGACAAACCACTCCAGTATCTTTGCCAAGAAAATCCCAAATAGAGTCACAGTCAGACACAACTGAAACAACTGAACAACAATAACATAATGAAAACTGAAATTATCAATCTCCTTTCGACTTTAGAAAAACCACTACCACATATACACACTTTCCAGATGCAATCCTTTGACTTGTCAAAATTAAATGGGAAGAACTGAACTTTATAACAGAAAAAAAATGGCATTATTCCTAAAGTTAACAAAAAAGCTTAAGGAAAGATAGGATAAAGTGCATTTTTCACAGAGCCTTATCAGACCAATAGAACTGTCACTTCATTTGAGAAGGGATAGCTCTTCCAGAGAGCACAAGTCTGCTTAGCCTGAGACAATAGTGTACAAATTCACAAATTTCCTTTCCTGAAACCAGTTCTTGAAGGTTTGCATTTAACTGAAAAAAGTTTTTCTCTATGGTATAAGATTTTGAGTATTCTTGTAAATAGTCTTAAAGTAGTAACAAATTAAATTCAACTGACATTTATGTAGAATTTAGTATGTGCAAAGCACTGTGGTAGGGTTTGGGAATACAAAGATGAAAACTTACATAGACTCTGCCCTCAAGGAGTTTATAACCAGTTAAGCCTTTAGTAAGTGTCTATTCTGTGCTACGCAATGTACCAGGCACATAAGATAAAAAGATAAAAGTAAAAATAATACCTGTTTCCAAATAACTTACAATCTTGCCAGAGAATAACTATGCACTATACATATACATATATACATGCATACATACGTACATACATGAATGCATGTGTACACATGATGGTTACATGGGAGGTGGGAGGGAAAGGTGGAAGATTTTGGGAGGGTGAACACAAAAGATTAAGCTAAAATGTAGTGCTTAAGCTAAGTCTTGAGGGAAGCTAGGAATTCTTAGAGAGAGTTGAGGAAGGAGTGCCTTACAGGCATTGGTGTGCTCTGTATGAAGAACAGCAAGAAAACCTGTGTGTGTGTGTGTGTGTGTGTGTGTGTGTGTGTGTGTGTGTGTGTGTGTGTAAGGGAGAATTATGCAGAAAGACCGGGATCAGATTATGAAGGTCCCTAAATGTTAAACAGATAAGTTTATATTGGGTACTGGATATGACATGTAATAAATTAGCATGATGCAAAGTAGAATGGGTAATGGGCTAATAATAATCCAAAGTGCTTTGCAAAAATGTGAATAAAAACCATTTTGTGTGGGGGAGATCATATGAGACACCATGAACAAGCTGAGTGACCTCCTGACAAATGAGAAGGATTTCAGCAGGTGGAAATAAGAAGAGAGGGCATTAAAGGCAAGAGAGATGGACTATGAAAATGTTCAGAGGAATAAAAACATATAGCAAGATAAGGGATAGTTTCACCTGAATGTAGAGTTCATCAATCAAAAAAGTATGAAATCAAGTTGTTAAAGTAGTTTGGGGAAGATGATAGGGCTGGCGCAGAGGCCCAGATGCTGGGACACGCAGAGGCCCTGACTAGGCCTGATCAACATCGTGGCAAGTTGACCCACCAACCACAAGGGCCATTGCCATGCCTATTACTGCAGAGCTAGGACTGGACAGAGTTGGGTAACAGTCAAATGCAGGGCCCCTGGCAGTGGCAGCAGCTACTCCTGGGAATACCAACCCACAGCCTGGAAATTTAAAAAGCCCCTATCTGGACTTCGAGGGACCAAGATGGCAGAGTGAACCCCAGGTGCTCTAATCCCCCCACCTCTGACCCTGAAAACATAGTAATTATTGCCCCAAAGCAAAACTTTAAACAGTAAAGGTTTGGAAACCCTAGAGGAAGGGCATGGCTAGGGCCCTACCTCAAAATGGGTAGAAAGAAGACTGCAAAGACAAAGACTCTGGATTCCTACTATTGTGAGTGGGAGGAACCAAATTCAGAGGGAGACAGTGTTGACTCCACACCCACAGCTGAAGCCTCAACAGGGAACTAGTCTCAAGCACAGAAAGCATTCTTAGATGAGCTCAAAAAGAACTTTGAAAACCAAATTAGAGAGATAGAAGATAAAATGAATAATTCTATTAAAATCAAAATTGCAAAATTAGAAAAACATTACAATGAAGAAAACAGCTCCTTAAAAAGAAAAATGGGGGCAGCTAGGTGGTGCAGTGAGAAGAGTGCTGGCCCTGGAGTCAAAAGGACCTGAGTTCAGATCCGGCCTCAGACACTTAACACACACAAACAAAAAAACCTAGCCATGTAACCTTGGGCAAGTAACTTAATCCCAATTGCCCTCCAAAAGGCAAAACAAAAAAAAACAAAAAACAAAAAAACAAAAAAAACAAAAAAAAGAAAAAGAAAAATGTATGATATGGAAAAGGAGCTTCAAATACTAACCAAGGAAAATAATTCACTAAAAACTAGAATCCACCAAACTGAAGCAAATAACTCTATGAGGAACCAAGAATCAGTCAAACAAAACATCAAGAATGAAAAATTAGAAAAACAGGTAACATATCTCAATGGAAAAATAGCTGACCTGGAAAACAGATCCAGGAGAGATAATCTGAGAATTATAGGCCTACCAGAAAATCATGATGAAAAATGAGCCTGGATAACATCTTCTAAGAACTCATCAAGGAAAACTGCCCTGAGATACTGGAACCAGAGGCTAAAATAGAAATCAAGAGAATCCACCAGTCACCTCCTGAAAGAGACCCCAAATTGAAAAGTCTGTGAAATGTTGTGGCCAAACTCCAGAACTATCAGATAAAGGATAAAATACTACAAGCAGCCAGAAGGAAGCAATTCAAATATCGCAGAAATGCAGTGAGGATCGCACAGGATCTGGCAACTTCTACACTAAAAGATCAGAGGAAATGGAATACGATTTTTCACAAAGCAAAATAGCTTGGGTTAAAACCAAGGATCACCTATCCAGAGAAACTGAATATATTCTTCCAGGCAAGGAGATGGTCATTCAATGGTATAATGGATTTCCAGACCTTCCTGATGAAAAAAGCCAGAACTCAATGGAAAATTCAACTTCCAATTAAGAGACACAAGAGAGACATAGAAAGAAACAAGGAGCAGATGGACTTCATATTTACCTGGAGAGGCTTATACAAACTGATGCTGAGTGAGAAGAGCAGAACCTGGAGAAATTTGTATACAATTACAGACACAAGTATGTGTGATGACCAACTTTGATAGACTGGACTCTTCTCAGCAATGCAGGGTTTAAGTCAACTCCAAAAGATGGAGAGAGATGTCTACATTCAGAGAAAAAAGCTAGAAAGAACAGAATTTGAATCCAGATTGAAGCAAACTACATGCTCTTTTTCTTTATCTTGTTTGGGTCTATTTCCTCTTTCCCATTGTTCATTCCATCTTATACAATCCTTCTTTATAACCTGAATAATGTCTAATGTGAAAGTCAATGAATTTGGCTTAGGGAGGGAATGACATACACACTAAATAGGGTATAAAGTAGTTTGGATGGAAATTGTGGGCTGAGCCTAAAATGCAAGACTGAGGACTCTGTATTCTATCCTACATGGAATAAAGAGCCATTGACCTTTTTGACCAATAGAATAACATGGTTAGACCTTGCTTCAATGGGATAAAATAAAGATATAGCATAGTCATTTTTTGGAAGAAGAAAGCAATTATAGAAGAACACAATATATCTTTAGGGTACCATGCTAGTCATCACATTGATTTGTCCATTTTCCCTCCATCTATATCATGAAAGTTCTTATGTTTTGTGCTCATTTGGGTTGAAAAACTCAATTTCATAGACTAAAATATATGGAAAAGATGGCTAGAGAGAAGTTAATCTATAAAAGATCTGATTCAGTATTTATAGCACTATAAGCAGAATATGAATTAATAATGTGATGTGGCAACCAAAAAAAAAAAGTGAGTGCAATCTTAGGTTACGTTAAGAGAAGCATGCTGTTCAGATATGGGTTGGACTACATAAAGAGATAAGCTGGTAAATGTTTGATAACTTGTTCTCCAGAAATGTAGGACACATTTTTAAGTTTAATCTATATCATTATCATTTTTCCTTCACTTTCTTAAGTCTAAACAAACAACCAAAGTCATGATTTGAAGTGGTTATCAGTTTCTGAGGTACAAATGTTCATAATGAAAATTTAACAATCAACTTTCCAGAGCCACACCCCTCATAGCTTCTCCCACGTCCTGAAAGAGTGACCCCAGCTGTCTCCATGTCATTGTGGAATGTGCTGTCTAGTCAATTGTGCAAATTACAGCTAAATCCTAATCCAGTGAAACACCATCTAATAGTAGACCATGTAAGAGCCAATAATCAAAGAGCAATATAATTAAAACAGTAGCTGCTCACACAATCTCTGAGCACTGGAATAATTTTCAGTTCCTTATACACAAATACACAAATGGATGCAACCTCCTACACTGTCATACATTAGTAGAGGTGGCCTTGAAAATTCAAAGGCTACACCTACAGAGTGTAAATTCTAATAGGTCCTATCTCTAATTTCTGAGGAATAGCCTAGAAAAATATAGAGAGATTTAGCACCAGAAAGTTGCCCAGTAGGTGATGAATTTTTTTTAACACAAAGGATACATACATAATATTCAAATTTGTGATGCCATCAATGTAGATATTCCCTACAATGATAATCATAAGTCATTTTGCCTGCTAATCCTGGGTAACTCTTGTTTATATTATCCCATAAATTTACCACAAGGCATTTATCCAATATACTAGGGACTTTTGTTATTTCTTCATTTCTGGCTTTCTCTTTCCTACATAAGTATTAATGTTGGAGCACAGAGACAATCCTTACCTCGCTCTCACCACTAATCAGCCCATCTTCTTTTTTGCTCATACATATCATCGATGATATTTTTTGCTCCAATTCTCTTTCTCAATTCCTTATTTATAATATATTGTAACCTACCCATCCCCATTCAACATCTGTCCACTGCCTTTTAAATACAAAATAAGTGTAGAAAGGTGAGGGCAAGAATGGCCAATGTCATTAACATGATCATGCTGCTTCCACTCACTCTCAGGATTCTAGTGGTAAGCCTGATGGGAGAAAATACATTCTTATCATCATTATAGTTCCTGAACCCTCATCAATATGTTTATTTATAAAAATCAGTTACAATGACAACATTAATCCTTAAACACAAATCATTTGTGAAATGAGAAGGTAAAAGCAACTATAATCATAACATTTACCAAATAGAAAGCAAAATCAAGAAAATAAAAATATAATAGTCCACTAAAAATCTGAGCCACACATTCTCATTACCACAAGCAGTGTCTGAGAGGAAGATTGAACATATAAGTATAGAAACCTAGCAATGATGCACATGAATGAGGGAACCCAGTAGTTGGGGCAACTCACAATTCTTGACTGCAGAAATAGATATCATTTGTCTCTTTAGAAAACAATACGCATTACAGGAAAAAACTATTTCTCTCCTATCTGTTCCCCTCTGTTCCTCATATTTCCCTAAGGAGAAGTCATTTTTCTACCTCTTTCAGGCTACTGAAACAGTGTCATGCTCTTTTAGCACAAAGCTACATTTAGCAGGGTCCTAAGAAAATGTTATGCTCTTTTAACAAAAATCTATAAGCACAACGTACACCAAAAAGCTGCAAAACCTGTCTCTCTCCTTTTCCATTCCCTTCTCTTAAGCTGAAAAGAGCAATAAATGGCAATACAATCATTGCTGGAAAATTTCCCTTTTTTCCAAGCTGTAAATGAGGCTAAAAGACAATGAGCCTTTTGAATAGCAAAGAATTCTTTTTTCCAACAATTAGCAGGTACAATTTTCTTGTACAAGCAAACCATTCCCTGCATCAGCTACAAAGCCTGCCTGTCAGTTGTACTCAGCTCCTCTTAGTTTCTGTTGTAAATCTTCTGTAAGCAATTTCTGTCATTATACATTTTGTGTCTTCAGTACCTGGATTCTTTTGATATCTTCTGTGCTCAGCTTTTCTCCAATTTCTCCATTCTTCCACAACCACTAATGCCTCAAATGAGAGCCTTGTGATGAACAATGACCCACTTCTAACTCAGGATGAAAAATCCAAACCTGCAGTGTCATAAACAAATAATACATATGTTTTCCTACAGTCCACAATTAACTCTGTGGTTTTTAGTTTGACTTTGAAAAGTATTACATGTATGTCATACAATCATCCTTACCTTCAATAAGGGCTTTTGTCTTCGAGAGAAACCTTTCTCCCTCTGTTTTTCTCAGAATATCTGTATCTTTCCCGAACCAGTTATGGATAGGCTAAGTTTTTTCTCAAGCCAGTTCTATAAATGTTTTACTCACAAGGTGTTCTCTTCCTGTCTTTTTTAACAACAAAAAGTCCACATACCATATGGACCAAAAGTCCATATACCTTTTATTGAGATACCATTGCAACCCTCAGACTTCCTATTTATTATTCCTCATTCTTATTATTCCTCACCACTTGGTTCATCTTCTTTTTGAGTCATCTACACCCTTCACAAAAATCTTATTCTAATGCTTATTAAGACTTAGAGATGACCTTGAATTCTCAATGACAATGCCAGTACAGTGCATTAGTCAAACAACTTGGAATCTATTTTAATAACTTCAATATGAAATTCAGCATATTGAGTTCATATGAAACTCAGTCTAAGAATTAGCCTAAATATAGAAAAAATTATCACCAACATGTTGATGCTTATCCATTCAACATGTTTGTTCATTGGCTATGGTACCCTATGGAGCAGATTAACAGGTAGATAGATAGATGATAGATGGATAGATAGATAGATGGATGGATGGATGGATAAATATAAACAAGGATACCAAATCACATTAATTACCAAGTAATTGATGCATAATAAATGGGTAATCTGATACTTAAAAATATTAAAAGAATCTAGTAAATCATGTGCATCCACTATAGAGAACTTATAACAAGACATAAATAAGGATTACAGAAAAAGAAAAGACATGAATGGGTTGAGATTCATTGATGAGGGGATTATCCATTCCATGGTCTCATAAGGCCTTTAACAAAAGAAGTGTTCACAGTTAAACATGTAGCAAGGGTTTTAAATGTTGATTCAAAATTTAAAATGAGACTACAGTTGAAGTAGTTCTTTGGGGAACCAAAGCATAAGCAGATATTGACAGTAAAAGTTTGCCATTCAAGATTACATAAAAAGAGGAGTGTTTGGGTTGACATGGATTATGAATTCTTCATTAATGTTTTATATAT
This sequence comes from Gymnobelideus leadbeateri, assembly GCA_011680675.1. Classification (NCBI taxonomy): domain Eukaryota; kingdom Metazoa; phylum Chordata; class Mammalia; order Diprotodontia; family Petauridae; genus Gymnobelideus; species Gymnobelideus leadbeateri. The sequence goes on along the minus strand of WOXC01001447.1, from coordinate 42,044 downwards.
GTAGACATTTTAGAAGAGATATTCCTTTCAAAGCACAAAGAGAAAGTGAAGGTTGGGTTTAGTGGTATCTTTGAAAAGACAAAGTCATTGTGCTAATATTACCAAATTTCTTTCTCTTTCTCAGGCTGTTAGGAAATGGCTTTGTTGTTTTATTATGCAAAATTCAATAACAGACTTTCATAACAGAGAAAGCAAATGTATCCACATAACAATTTGCTTTGAAAATCTGCACTAAATGAGATAAATTTTATACCATATCTAACATTGTTTACACAGTCACAATGTTTTTTTACTTTGGTCAAGTTGGCACCCTAAAGTCTGAGTAAGAAAAAATGAAACATCCGGAAACAATACAATCCCAGAAAAAGGCAAAAAAAAAGTTCTAAGATGCAGATTTCCATCTTGCCAGCAAAATGAAGACTCTTTCCTAGGTCACCAAACCAGGAAGACACGAGGAGCTAAAAGTTTTTCTCCTTTCATAAAGGATTTCTTTTCACCTTCATATCGTCAGCCATGTTAAAAATGTGGGGAAAGTGTAAAGGCTTCACTTTTATTTGCAAAGTTATTTAATAAAGAAATGTGTCCTGGGTTGGGAGCCCTGTGTATCTGGGTTAAAATCTCAGTTTCCTTATCTGAAAAATATGAGAGTTGCTCTAGACTATTCTCTTTTTTCCTTCTAGATTAATTCTTAAGTCCTGTCAGACTCCAAATTTTAATGCATTTGAATTTAAGCTTCCCAGTCCTTTTTCACAATACATTCCATCATATGGAGACACCATAACTGAGATCTAGAGAGATTTGATCTGATTTAAACTCCAGCGTGCTTTCTTATTCACTTTCTTCTAACACTAAGCCTTGATAGTTGTAATTTAATTAGCTAATAAGCTGCTGCTCAAATAGTTAGAACTGAACTAATTATCACATAGGAGGCAAATTAAGTTGCCCTCAGCTTTTATAGCATTTAACTGCCAGGAAGTTGTTTCTTAAGCCTATGCTCCCTGGAGGATTCAAATTTATACCTAAGATAACCGCTATAACTACCTGCCACAATATCTCTCTGAAACAGAGCCTGGTTCTTTGTTGCTATAACCCTGGTTTGTTGGGTTTTTTTCTGTCAAATAATCTCATTTATAATCACAGTCTTCCAGATAAGATGATTCTACCCCTGACATCCCCTCAGTAAAAAATGCATCTTTTTAGGGGCAGAGTCAAGATGGTGGAATAGAAACAGCTCTTCCGCATAGCTCTTGCTCCCACCACCTCCAAATTGATATAAAAGGGGAGTCTAAATACCCTCTGGAGCTCCAGAACCCACAAAAATGACACAGAGAAGCTAACTTCCAGCTGAAGACAGCCCGGCAGCCCGGCAGGGAGCTGCCAGTGCAGTGCTCTGGGAGCTGAGCCCAGGTTCCTGTGAGTTGGAGGTTTTAGCCCCAGGGCAGCCTGACTAGAAACCAGCTGGAGAGACTCCAGAACACCAGAAATTTTGGCATTTCCAGAATTACCAACACATAGATGCCATGGACAAAGTGAGAGGTTATTGCAGTATGGACTTTGGGACTCACTAGTTGGGAGATCATGTCGGCCTCTTTCCCTGGTGGCTAGAAGCCCCTGAGAAGCTTCAGTGCAGCCCTGGACACACTCAGCAGCTTCAGTTCCGGCCCTGCTAACTGTGGGGGGGATCCAGCCATCAGTCCTGGGGCTAATCGCTCTTGATTTGGCCTTCTTGGGTCTGGATTGTGGTCTGGGGTGGAGGTCTTGGGGTGTGTGACCAGCTTGCCAGGGCATGTGGTGGCTTCAGAGAGGGCACCCAACTAATACTTCCAGAAGTTGGGAAAACCCCAGCGTTTGGGATGGAAGCTCCCCTGGCTGGTGGCAGAGTCTTACTGTGGCAACAAGCCCAAAAGTCAAGTAAATGACTGGCAACATGCCTAGGCAAAGGAAACAAAATAAACAGAAAAATTCAACATTATACTCCTATTTGGGGGGCCAAAGAGGATCAAAGCATGGAACAGGAGGAGGACTGGGATATCAGAACTCCTGCACCAAAAGCCGCAAATGAAAATATGAGCTTGTTACAGGCCATAAAGGACCTTAAGAAGGATTTTGAAAATCAAATAAGAGAAGTGGAGGGAAAATTGGAAAGAGAAATGAAAATAATGCAGGAAAATTATGAAAGGAGAGTCAATAGCCTTACTGAGGAAAATAACGCCCTAAAAAATAGACTAACTGAAATGGCAAAAGAGGCTGTAAAAGGCAATGAGGAGAGGAATACCTTAAAAAGCAGAATTTTCCAGATGGAAAAAGAATCTCAAAGGCTCACTGAGGAGAATCTTTCCTTCAGATTTAGAATGAACCAAAGGGAAGCTAGTGTTGTTAAACAGATCCAAACAAATGAAAGAATAGAAGGCAATGTGAAATATCTCATGGGAAAAACCACTGACCTGGAAAATAGAACCAGGAGAGATAATTTAAAAATTATTGGACTACCTGAAAACCATGATCAAAGAAAGAACCTAGATATCATCCTTCAAGAAGTTCTCCAGGAAAATTGCCTGATGTTTTAGAACCAGAGGGCAAAATAGAAGTTGAAAGAATTCACCAATCACCTCCTGAAAGAGATCCCAAAAAGAAAACTCCTAGGAATATTATAGCCAGGTTCCAGAATTTCCAGATCAGGGAGAGAATATTGCAAGCAGCCAGGAAGAAATAATTTGAATACTGTGGAAATGCAAACAAGATAACAGAGGATCTGGCAGCTTCTACACTGAGGGATCAAAGGGCTTGGAATATGATATTCCAGAGGGCAAAGGAGCTGGTATTAAAACCAAGAATCACCTACCCATCCAAACTGAGTATCATGTTTCAGGGGAAAATTTGGTCATTCAGTGGAGTAGAGGACTTTCAAGCATTCTTGATGAAAAAACAAGAGTTGAATAGAAAATTTGACATTCAGATACAAGAAGCAAGAGATGCTTGAGAAGGTAAACAGGGAAAAGAAATGATAATGAACTTATCAAAGTTGAACTATTTTCATTCCTACATGGAAAAACAATAACTGTAACTGATGAAACTTTTCTCAGTATGAAAATAGTTGAAGAAGGGTATATGGGCATATGAATACATATGTGAATGTGTGTATATATGTTTACAGGTATACATAGATAGAGGACATAGGTCAAATTTAATAGGAAGGTATAATACTTAAAAGGTGAAATTAAGAGGTGAGAGAGAAATATAATGAAAGGAAATGGAGAAAGACAGAATGGGATAAACTCATAGAGAAGAGGCAAGGGAAAATGGTTACAAGGGAGGGGACAAACAGGAAGGCAAAAAGGCGAAAACTTATTCTCATTGAATTTGGATAAGGGAGAGAATGACATACATACTATATAGGATATCGCACCCTACAGGAGAGTAGGGGGGAAGGGAATGAGAGGGGGGATGATGGAAGGAAGGGCAGGCTGGAGGGGAGGGAAGTTGGAAGCACCCACTTTTGAAAAGGGACAGGATCAAAGTAGGGAATAGACCAAGTGAGTGGTGAGATAGGAGGGAGGGTAATACAGTCAGTGTTTTACAATATATCTACTATGGTAATATTTTGGATAGCTACACATGCACTACATATACTGCTAATCTTCCCAGTAAGGGTGGCTGACAAGGGAGGAAGGGAATGAATCTGGAATTCAAAAGTTTAAAGTCGAATGTGTAAAAATGTACAAAAACTATTATTAATACTATTTTGCATATAATCAGGAAATAAGATGTACAGGCATTGGGGCATGGAGATTCACCTTGCTCTACTGGGAGAGTTGAGGGGAGTTTGGGAGAAGATATGGGAGAGAGCAGATTCAATAAGGTGATATCCTGTGGGACTGCTATTCTGGGGTGGGGGCAGGGAAAAAATGGGGGAAAAAAGTTCTAACTCAAAACATGGCAGAAATGAACGATGTAAACCCCAATTTAATAAAGCATTTGGGGGGAAATGCATCTTTTCAGTTAATTTTTTCCTAGTAGTAAATGATGCACTTACTATGATCTTACTTACCAGGTGCTGTGGTTTTACTGACCATGCCATCTTAGAATCACTCTGGCTCTTGAAGAACTAATTTTAAGGGATACTGTGGACACTCAGAACTGCACACTACCAGACTCTGTACCCTGCTGCAGGCTGAGTCACTTTCAGTTCTCCTTCTACCCTTGCTTGGTAACTAAAACTAGAGCCATGCATGAATAAACAGGACCCAACAGAGCAAAGAAACCTCCATCTGCATCACAGTAAATGGGCCCCCAGCCAAGAAAAACCCTACAACTTGACCTCCTATGTGTCCCACATTCAAGCCCTCCTCCAGATCCTGGATTCATGCTTAGCAGAGTGTTCCCAACTCTCCACCTTCTCACCTTCAATTGCTATAACTGTTCCTACCCTGCTATAAATACCCTGTGTGTGTGTAAAGCTGATGTGGTATTTCTGCTTGACATATTCCTTTGAATCAATGAGCCAGGAGGATGTTGCTCCCCTTCCCAAGTGGACACTGGCAATTAGGTTAAGAGTACCATAGACATGAGCTGGAACAAGATCTGTAACTAGGCTCCCAAAACATCTACACCTACCTGGCCAGCTTCTCTAAGCCATAGTAGAAAGCAAGAGCCAAGGGATCAAAGCTGAATAATATGACCCCACCAGGCAGGGCTTCCTTGAGGAACAGAACATGACATTTACCCTTCCAAATGGTTGACTTGAAATGGGCCCATTTGTGAGGTCTTTAATGGTGCCATCTTTGACTGTGGAATAGAGTTAGGCTATACAAAGAGCAAAGTCAAAACCTAGCCAGGAAAGTAACTGTGCTCTGAAATGGGAGATAGAATGGTGCAGTGGAAAGAGCATAGGTCTTAAGGTCCTAAAAAAGCAGCATGAGGTCCCTTGCAGTTCTAAATGACACTGGATATGAAAAAATAACTTTTGGAATCAAATTCTGACTCCACCCTTTGCCAAACTGTAACTTTGGACAAGTCATTTAATCTGTCATGGCTTTAGGGTTTGTTTGTTTGTTTTTTTTCAAAAGTTAAATGACAGATGGTGGAGTAGAAACAGAGTGTCCAAGCCACTCTTCCCCCAGATTACCTCCAAACTATATAAAAGGGGACTCAGAACACCTTCTGGAGCCCCAGCACCTACAGAACAACACAGAGAAGCTAACCTCCCGCTGAGGACAGCCCAGCAGCCCTGCAGGAAGGACCAGCGCAGCACAGCACTCAGTGTGTGGGGAGCCTGAGTCGCAGTTTTAGCCCCAGGGCGGCAGGGCCAGCAGCCAGCTGCAAGGACCCCAGAACACCAGCAGCTGTGGCGACTCCAAAATTATCAACATAGACATGCCTAGGACAAAGTGAGAGGTTAGTGCCCTATGGACTTTGGGACCAGTATTTGGGGAACGCGTTGGCTTCCTCCCCTGGGGGCTAGAAGCCACTGAGGAGACACTCCATTTTGCAGTTTTCAGAGGCAGCTCCAGCTCCTGGCCTGCGAACTGTAGGGAGATCCAGCGATCAGTCTTGGGGGGTAATCGCTCTTGCTTTAACCTCCCTGGATATGGATTGTGATCTGGGGTGGAGGTCGTGGGTGGGTTTCCAGCTTGCCAGAAATGGAAGTTGCCCCCCCACACGTTCAGGACGAAAATTCCCCTATCTGGCAGCAAAGACACAGTGTGGCAACAAGCCCAAAAGTCAAGTAATTAAGTGGCAACATGCCAAGGCAAAGGAAATAAATTAAACAGAAAAATGCAACCCTAGACTCCTACTTTGGGGGCAAGGAGAGTCGAAGCATGGAGCCAGAAGAGGACTGTGAGGCCAGAAGTCTGCTCCAAAAGCCCCAGGGGAAAACATGAGCGGGTTGCAGGCCATAGAGGACCTTAAGAAAGACTTTAAAAATCAAATAAGAGAAGTGGAGGAAAAATTGGGAAGAGAAATGAGAAGGATGCAGGAAAAGTATGAAATGAGGGTCAACAGCCTGACTGAGGAAAACAACACCTTAAAAAATTGACTAACTCAAATGGCAAAGGAGGCCCAAAAGGGCAATGAGGAGAAGAATGCCTTAAAAAGTCGAATTTGCCAGATGGAAAAAGAATCTCAAAAGTTCACTGAGGAGATTCATTCCTTCAGAGTTAGACTGGAGCAAATGGAAGCTAGTGACTTTATGAGAAATCAAGATGCTGTTAAGCAGATCCAAACAAATGAAAGATTACAAGGCAATGTGAAATATCTCATGGGAAAAACCACTGACCTGGAAAATAGATCCAGGAGAGACAATTTAAAAATTATTGGACTACCTGAAAGCCATGATCAAAGAAAGAACCTAGAAATCACCCTTCAAGAAATTCTCAAGGAAAACTGCCCTGATGTTTTAGATCCAGAGGGTAAAATAGAGGTTGAAAGAATCCACCGATCACCTCCTGAAAAAGATCCCAAAAAGAAAACTCCCAGGAATATTATAGCCAGGTTCCAGAATCCCCAGATCAAGGAGAAAATACTACAAGCAGCCAGGAAGAAACAATTTCAATATTGTGGAAACACAATCAGAATAGCACAGGACCTGGCAGCTTCTACACTGAGGGATCGAAGGGCATGGAATATGATATTCCAGAGGGCAAAAGAGCTGGGACTGAACCCAAGGGTCACCTACCCAGCAAAACTGAGTATTTTGTTTCAGGTGAAAATATGGTCATTCAGTGGAATGGAAAGGGAAAGAAATGGAAAGAAGATTTTCAAGCATTCTTGAGGAAAGAAACAGAGTTGAATAGAAAATTTGACATCCAGACACAAGAAGCAAGAGATGCCTGAGAAGGTAATCAGGGAAAAGAAATCAAAAGGAACTTATCAAAGTTGAAGACTTTTAGCAGTACAACATCTGTCCCAAAACTCTTCAGGCCTGATTCATAAAGATGCATTTCCAGAAACCTGGTCCCATTCCTATGCTTCCATTTTGCCAACTTCATGCAGCTTCTTGCGACCCCACTTTCTCCAACTCTATTTGTTTCATTGGGAGCTGCACTTCACCCTAAACTCACTACAACTGACCATCAGACAATTCTACTGCCTTTGAAAGGTCATGCAAAGATATGTCCAGTCATTGTTTAAATAATGGTGTCATTCTTTTTCTAAACCATTCAATGAACTTGTTTGTACCAAACAAAAGTATATACCTGGCATGCATGGTTGCATCTATAACATAAAACTCTGGGTGTCTTTACTGTGAGTGGGTTTGTGAATGATCAACTCCTCTACATTTTTTCCCTAGTTAAATATTTGCTGTCCCAGAAAATCAGCATATTGTGCATATTCATCTCAAATCCTGGATATCTCTTAGTGACTACAGGTCTAAACTATATGCAGGACATATAACATGAATATGCCACAACAATACATAGATATCCATACCAGCAAATATACATTAAAAGCAAATGAAATAGCATAAGTAGGTTTATATAATAACAGAACATATATAAGCAACAATGTACATGCAAATAGAGGAAATACTATGTATATCCAATAAACAAACATGGGTATGGTACACAAATATGCAGTAATTACCACATTAATCATTGAGTAGATGCAGTAATATACAAGACATATTTTATATAAGTAAGCACTGATATAATTTGGCTGTTTATGTAACACTTCTCCAGTTTCCCCTAGGTTAGATGGACCACATGTCAAATAGATCTATGTCTCTAACACTTTAACACTTTCATCAGCTCTCTCTCTCTCTCTCTCTCTCTCTCTCTCTCTCTCTCTCTCTCTCTCTTTCTCTCTCTCTCTCTCTCTCATTGATTTTCTCCTGCAGTCACCAAAAGTAGAAATCTTGTAGTAGCTACAGTAAATGCCCAATACTGAGAACCACAGGCATAGATAGTCCAAGACACTTTGAACTCTTTTCATGTTGTAACAGTCCACTTTGAACCTTTTTTTTTTATTTAGCATGTATGGAGTGTTCAGATAGGACTAGCACCTGTGGTGCGAGGGCTTCCCAAGTCCCTTTAAGGGCTGCTTATTTACCCTTGGTGCTCACCTGACAACTGACTCTCACCTGCAGCTCCAAGAAGTTGTAGCTTAACCAGCAACAATACCCCAGTAAAAGTGTCTCAGAAAATAAACTAAACCAGGTTGAGGGTAACTGATAGGTCTCGGTCCCCTTGGTGAGTTAGGGGGATGTCTACCACAAATATATGAAGCTTCCCCAGAAGAATGGGTATATGAGAACAATGACAATGAAGACAGCTGAAGCAGGCACTATACAGTGCTTCGAGCTTGATCAGACATGGAAGATGCTGCATCCCAGGCCATATCCAGTCCTTCTGAATTTGTCTTGCCACTGGATTTTGATGACTCTGAAAGAGACAGTAAGGCTGATGACTTCGTGAAACTCTGAGTCATTTACATCCAATTCATGTAAAAGTTATCATTCAGTGATATTATTGGCCTTCTAGGAAAATGAAAAACGAATAAGAACAATATTGATATGTATAAGACTGCTGGATTCTGTGATGGTGCATGGACTATGTGGGTCTCTGGAACTGTTTCTGTGATCATCCGCCAGAGATAAAGGAAGCTTCTGAGATTTTTCCTAAAATATCCAGGAGTTGAACAGAAGGATTTCACAAGTGATTCATATCTCCTATTCCACTCATTCAGAAAGAATGCATCTGTCCTCTAGCTAAGATTTGTCTTAAATAATCATTTCATTTTTCTGGTACTAGAGAATCATAAGAGTCTAATATTTCAGTATATATTTCTGAAGATGAAGAGCCAGTGTTCTGATAATGTTCGCTGTTACTACTTGCTTCAATTCTCTTGTAGGCCTCTGCAAAGGTTACATGAATGGTCAAGATAGGAAGGTAATGGATCATAGCTTGGGCTAATGTTGGCCTAACAATTAATACCAAGAAAGCAAAGGTGCTCCATCAGCCACCACCACACCATTCATATGTGGAGCCATCAGTTACAGCAAAGTGAGAAGTTTTGGATGCTGTAGATAAGTTAGTGTACTTTCCAGGGATATACACGTTGATAGTGAGGTTGAAACACACATTGCCAGAGCTAGCTCAGTGTTTGAAGGAAAGTATGAGAAAGAAGAGGTATTAGACTGACTACCAAACTGAAGGTCTACAGAGCCATTGTGCTAACTTCATTGTTGTATACCTGTGAAACCTGGACATTATACCAGCACCATGCCAGGCAAGTGAATTGCTTACATTTGAATTGTCTTAGGAAGATTCTGAAGATCACCTGGCAGGATAAGGTACCAGACACTAAGATCCTTACTTGAACTAAACTGCCAAGCTTCAAATTCTGCTTCAGAGAGCACAACTCCAATGGATGGCCATGTTGTTCAAATCCAAAACATAAACTTGCCAAAAAGACTATTTTATGGAGAATTCTCACAGGGCAAGTGCTCACATGGTGGTCAGAAGAAGTGATACAAGAATACTCTCGAGATCTCTCTTAAGAGTTTTAGAATTGATTGTGTGAAATGGGAGGCACCAGTACAGGACCACTTAGTATGGCATGCCCACATCAAAGAAGGTGCTATACTCTATGAAGTAGAATTGAAACTACTCAAAGAAAATTTAGAGTATCCACCCCAAATGTTCACACAGATTATTTGTGCCCAACCTGTGGTAGAGCATTCAGAGCTAAGATTGGTCTGATCAACCACAGTTGGACACATTGAAACTTGACTCTAGCATAGTGATGTCATTTTGGCCCTCTTCAAAAACAAAGGACAACAACCAATTGTCTTCATTATACTGGTAATATCTTAAGTAAACTGAAGTTCGTTCCAATCAGAACTAAAACGCCAAAGATTTTTTCTGAGTCTAGACATACCAGAGCCAAGGTATTCACTTTTTCTTATTGAGGGCAGGTAATCTGATATTACAGAAAACATATATTTCAGTGAAATTTGCTCCCAGGAAGATAACTTAGTTTGAACTTGGGCTTACCACTATATGTCTAAAAAAAGAAGATTCACTACTGCAGCCAGCACAGTTGGTGACCTAGCTTGTGGTGAGAATAACGAGACAGGGGTGTAATCAATAGTCTGTTTATTACAGGACCATTTCATACAGAGCCAAAGATGCAAGAGACTCACAGAGTTTATATCCCCCGCCCAACAGAAGGTCTAAGTGACCCAAAAGAATGTAAACACCCCAAAAGAATGCAGACAATGTACAAGGACCCCCCCCTTAATCTTGTTTACTATTTACCCTTGCTTAAGGTTAGTTATTTATTAGGGTAATATCATAGGACCATATCCAGAGGCATAAACAAAAAAATATTGCATGCCCTCTTACTTATCTGCCCTTGCAGGTAACTGTATAAGGCAGGGGAATATTCCTTTAGTGGGGTCAAGGGACCCCAAAAGTTTCTACATCCAAACAAGTTTATACATCCTCCTGCTTATCTGCCCTGTAACCTTTCAGGTAATAATATAAGGGAGGGGAACATTTCATTAGCAGAGCCTGGGAGGACTCCTGAAAGTTCTCTACATCTTCCACATTTATTATTTTAAAAGCTGAGGGCAGAATCATGCAATTGGACATTAAATACCACTTGTTGAATGATACCAGAAAAACAAGAAATAAGGATGGGTAAACAAGTATATAAAACGAGTAATACCACCCCTATTCCTAGGAAGGTTATTATTTGCTCTACTTGTCCAGGTAATATTCCTTGAGCTCTCTTTATCCAATCAACAATGTTTTTTGCCTCCAAATTTTGTAGTAATGACTGCTGACTTTCTTGGTCCATGAGGCAAGCCAAATTCTCTAAATCATTTATGTCAAGGGATGTGTTACAGTCACCCCATAGCCCATTAAGATGATTTCTGATTTGAGTTATGTTATATTCTGATTCATTACATTGTTTGTTTACCATAAAGAAACATATATATATATATATATATAATAACATATTAACCTTTGTCTAACTTAAATTAATTCAATCTCCTCAGCTATAGCAATTAAATCATCTCTAAGCTGAGTTATTGTTTTATAAAAACTCTTGTTGATTTCTGTTTGTAACAACAATCCTTGTAAAACATCAACAGACAATTCATGTAAAAATTGAGCTTGCACTATCTGATTTTGTACAGTGCTAATGGATATAGACATAGCAACACTGCTCACTATAGTAGTAATTGAAGCAATTATCCCACCAACAATACAGGAAATACACCCCTTCTTTCGATTGAATCCCAATAGTTGATTAATTTGAGCAATAGAATGATCAGCACAAGAGTGAAACCAATGTTCACTCTCTACAAGTATCATGACTATACTAGGTTTTCTTATAACAAATAGCAATTGTCTCAAAGAAGTATTATTATGACATTCAGAAACCTTACAATTAACACATGTGACATTTTAATACTCAACAGTTTTGGTGATATTTACATTGCTATGATTTCCCCGCATACCTCCCTCCTAAAAAAGCATATACAAAGCTGTGGTCAGTCTTGCTCAAATATGTCTCATTAGGAGCAAAAATAGCAAAAACCATTCTTATTGGGGCCCATGGCAAAGGGATTTTCCATATTTCTGGGTTTTCTCTCTGTGAGTTTCCAAACCAATTTTGTTTTGGATACCCACCACGCCTATGATTGATGTTCATGTCATTGTACCAGGAAATGTAGGTTTGCTGTTCCACCTGATGGCAAACAGCTATGTTAGTCCTACAGTTTAAAAATGGGGGATCTGCTTGACCCAAAGATGAGCCCCACTCCTCTTGGTCTGGACGCAGCATCTGATGTTTACCCCACAATCCTCAACAATGTTTTTGTTGTTGTTGTTGTAGTAACTCTGAAAATTCCTTTAGCGTAGGTATTCCCATTCAGCTCTACTTTAATTCTGTGCTTTCACATAGATATAGAAGATACATTAACAAGAATGACCACAAAGGCATATTTGAGTGTGCCCCAAGGATGGTACTCATGATACTTGATAATTTGTACAAGCTACATGAGGATGTATTAAAAGTAGAAAAACACAAAGCACAGGACGGGTTATGTTTGCCTTATGAATATCAAAATCTTTGGCAATAAGGACTGACCCATTTCTGCCTACGGTGATTTCTGGAAGAAACTCACCCCACCCAACCATCTCCACCCAAGGTGAATGATCAAGGACTGCCCAGAGGCAACTACTGGAAACTGAGCTATGATAGTAGGGAGCAGGAACTCTGACAGATTACCCTCATTTAGGCTCTGGCATCTCCTCCACTACCAACCTCATTGGGTTCTGGTTGGGGGAGGGGGGTGGGGGAGGGGCCAAAGGTCCAGTTTCTGCATTTGTTTACACAGTCCTTGTTCTCCTTTCTGGTATCCAGACTTTCTATTACTCTGTTCAGGCCACACCATTGTCCTTTCTCATTTTTCTACCTCACCCATTCAGTAACTCTAGTTGCCTGGGGCTGTGATCTTTTAGAATTACTAATTGTGTGGTCAGTAACACCCCAGAATTTTTCTGCTAGTGTTTTATTTTCATCATCTAATGTCAAATAATTTATTACACATAGTGACAACATTCATCTTGGGGTACCTGTGCTCCAAATTTACCCTTTTAGTTTTTGGAGTGCAGTTTTAAGTGTATGTTTTTTTCTTTCAACAATTGCCTGACCCTGTGGGGTTGTAAGGAAGCCCTGTAAAATGGTGAATACCCCCATTGAAGACAGAATTCAGCAAAGTTTTTGAGATGTAAACGGAGCCATTGTCAGTCTTTAATTGTTTTGGCACACCCACAACAGCAAAGCATGTAATAAGATGTTCTTGAATAAGAGAGGTTTTTTTGCCCAGACATAGCAGTTGCCCATGTAAATCCGGAATATGTGTCCACAGTTACATGTATATATTTCAGTCTCCCAAAAACAGAATAAAGAGTAACATCAGACTGCCAAATTTCATTGGGTAACAGTCCATGGGGATTTATACCCTTGGATATAGAGGGACTGCAAATACATGATGGACAGCTTTTAACTATTTGCCTAGCTTTTTCTCTAGTCATATCAAAGGTCCTAGCAAGCATTTTAGCAGATTGATGGAATATATGGTGGGATTCTTTTGCTAATTCTAATGATCCCACACAGATTTGATCAGCTATGTGATTACCTTTAAAAAGTGGTCCAGGAAGACCAGTATGAGATGAGATATGCATAATGCAAAAGGGATGTGATATATTTTGTACAATATCTTGTAAATCACAGAACAATGTGTACAACTGAGCTTTATTTCTATGTATATTGGTTGTTTCTATCTTTTGAGTTACTTGGGCTGCATATTGAGAATCTGTAATAATGCTAATAGGCTGAGGAAATAGAGTAAGAGAAGATATTATAGCTGTGAGCTCATTCTTTTGGGTGGAATCATAAGGAGTGGTAATCATTTTCATAACCTGTTTATCAGGACAGTATACAGAAGCTCTGTAGTCTTTAGTGGCATCAGTGAACACATTAAATCCTAAAACAGGTTGATCCTTACATACCTTAGTGATTATGAACTCAATGTTTGTTAAAAATCTAAAAATGCCTTTTGGTGTATAATGTTGTATGGTGGGGGGGGGGGGGGTAGCATATATTAACAACAATTGCCAAGATTCTTGATTCTCAATCAATTGCTGGATTTGGTCATGAGTTTAAGGAATTTTTATCATTTCAGGCAATTGACCACTTAGCCATAAACATCATCTGATCATTTTCTTTATGAGCTGAGCCACCCCATCACGGTAAGTTTGTAATGAATATTTTGGCTGATGTGAAATATAATCCCATTCAATCACTAAATCATTTTGCATTAAGGCACCTGTAGGGCTGTATTTTCTGTTCAGCACAGTAAGTTGTATTCCTGCAGAGGGATCTACCCTATATGTAATTGCAGTTCTGATAGCTTCCTGAATGTAATCCAATGCATTCCTAGCTTCAGGTGTGAGAATTCTAGGAGAATTAAGGTTGGTATCACCTTCCAGTAATTGGTATAACAGTGTTAAACCATTATATTTGAAATTCCAAGACTATATCTGATCCAATTTATATCCCCTATAAGCTTTTGGAAGTTATTTAATGTTTTAATATTATCTTTTCTAATTTCAAATTTTTGATGTCCTATAGTAGTGCTCTACACTTTATTACCTAAATACAAAAGAAAAAAGCTGTCTTCTGTATCTTTTCAGGGGCTATTTTAAGTGCTACGGCAGTGAAATCACTTGTAACCTCCTCTAATATTTTCTCCAGGGTAAACACACCTTGGTGTGCACATAGAACATCATCCATGTAATGATTTAATTAAGCTGCGGGGTATTTGTTTATAAGTGATTCTAAGGCCTTTGCCACAAACTTTTGACATAATGTGGGACTTTTTCATGGAAGGTATGGAAAATGCAATTTTTTGTCGGTCCTGACTTTGGAGATGTATGCTATAGAAACAATCCTGTATTTCTATTACCCATAAAGGCCATTGTGATGGTACCATATTAGGAGATGGTAAACCAGGCTGTAATGCCCTCTTATTCCTTCATGACTTTATTTACTTCTCACAAATCCATAAGCATCCTCCATTTCCCTGAATTCTTTTTTCTAATTGCAAAAAGTTGAAAATTCCATGGACTGTTTTTAATTTCAATATTACCTAACTTCAGCTGTTCTTGCACACTGTCTAATAGGGCAGCAATTTTTTCTGCACTTAGGGGCCACTGATCCACCCATACTGGTTTTGTGGTAAGCCATTCAATAGGATCAGCTGTTGGCTGCCCATCAATCAGGGCCCCTCCTGAAAATTTGTCATGATGGTGGCCTTAAGTTGTGATAAAATATCTCTGCCCCATAAAGCCATTGTCAAGGAAGCCAAACAGTATGGTTGGAATTTTCCTGACATGCCCTCAAATTCCCAAGAAAGTTTCCTCACACTTTTTAAAGGTTGACTAACTTCTCCTATTCCTTTCACATTTATATCTGATTTTTGAATAGTCCACTTCGGGTCCCATTGTTCCTGATTGATAATGATCAGGTCTGCTCCAATGTCTGAGACCCCGAATTCTCCTGTCCTCCACATATATATGAAGGGTGATCTGGAGGTTGTAATGATTTGAGACCACATGACCTCTGGATTCTGTATTTGAAATATCTGTTGTTCCTGTTTTAATTGGATCACAGAACTGCTGGGATTCATAATTTTAATTTTAATCTTATTATAATCTTCCCGGTCCTTTTGTTCCACATAGGTTGGTGTGAATTGGATATCCATGTATTCCCCTTCTGAGGCTAATGAAAGTACCCCCATGGCAGGAGAAGAGTTCCTAAAAAGTACTTCTCTCTCCAGGCAAATGTTTAGGGATGTAACCTCAGGCTGTAAGATAACAGCAGTTACTTCAGAGGTGGAGGGATCCAAATCTGCTTGTGTAATGGAAATGCAAATTTAAAGATCTTCCCTGTCCTTAGGCCCTTTGATTGGTTTAACAGACTCTGAGAACCTTCCTTGATTTGAAAATATACTCTGTGGTCACATGGAGCCTGTGGCAGCAGGCTTGGTTTTCAGGAATGCCCACACCTAGAAGCTTTGTGATCGGGCAGTGGCTCTAGAAAGTTGTTACATTTTCTGAACCTGGAGGCTATAAAACCCCTGATGTGAGGCTTTGCTTTGGGGCTCACTTTGAGAAGTGTTGTGTGATTTGACCAGATGAGACTCTGGGCAGCCATTGAGAGGCCCCCTGCTTTGAAAACCCAGATGTTGATGCTTCCCTCTCTGGTAACTGATTTGGTATTGATGTATAATAGTTGGACAGTTTGGAAGCCTGTCTGCTTGACCTGTTTGTTTCTCTGTCTTTTAAGTTCTGTCTGTATACTTTGAAGTTCGGGGTGCTGACTTTTTTCCCCTGAACTAGGTAAACAATATGTTTGATTAATTAAAGTAAGCTTGTTAACCCATTTTGAGTTGCTTTCCTTTAGAAAAGCAGATCTAGCGGGGCGGAGCCAAGATGGCGGAGTAGAAACAGCATTCCCAATGTGCTCTGCCCCACGCAAATTTCAAACAATGTGAAAGGGAGCTCCAAACAACTTCTGGAGCCCCAGCACCCACAGAACAGCACAGAGAAGCTAACTTCCTGCTGAGGACAGCCCAGCAGCCCTGCAGGGAGCGGCCAGCGCAGCTCTCCGAGAGCAGGCAGCACAGCCCGCTGGGAACCCACAGCGCAGCCCGCAGAGCTGAGCCCAGGTCCGCGGTTTTAGCCCCAGGGCGGCCGGGCTTTCAGCCTGCTGGTGGAACCCCAGAACACCAGCAATTGTGGCGATTCCAGAATTATCAGCACAGATATGCCTAGGACAAAGTGAGAGGTTAGTGCCCTATGGACTTTGGGACCAGTATTTGGGGAACACGTGGCTTCCTCCCCTGGGGGCAAAAAGCTGCTGAAGAAACAGCTGCACAGAAGCCATTTGGCAGCGTCAGTAGTGGCTCTAGCTCCTGGTCTTCGAACTGTAGGAAGATCCAGCAATCAGTCTGGGGGTTAATTGCTTTTGCTTTAAACTGCCTGGATCTGGATTGTGGTCTGGGGGGGAAGTTTGGGGTGGGTATACAACTTGCCAGAGTGGGTGGAGGCTTTACAGAGGCCACCCAACTGGCAGAAGTTGTGAAGACCCCACGTTTGGGCAGAAGCTCCCCTGTCTGGTGGCAGAGTCCTACTGTGGCAACAAGCCCCAAAATCAAGTAATTAAGTGGCAATATGCCTAGGCAAACGAAACAAAATAAACAGAAAAGTTCAACATTGGACTCCTATTTTAGGGGCAAAGAGGCTCAAAGCATGGAGGAGGACTGTGAGGTCAGAACTCCTGCACCAAAAGCCGCAAATGAAAATACAAGCTGGCTACAGGCCATAGAGGACCTTAAGAAGCAGATAAGAGAAGTGGGGGAAAATTTGGGAAGAGAAATGAAAAAGATGCAAGAAAAGTATGAAATGACAGTCAACAGCCTGACTGAGGAAAATAACACCTTAAGAAATAGACTAACTCAAATGGCAAAAGAGGCTCAGAAAGGCAATGAGGAAAAGAATGCCTTAAAAAGTTGAATTTGCCAGATGGAAAAAGAATCTCAAAAGCTCACTGAGGAGATTCATTCCTTCAGGGTTAGACTGGAGCAAATGCAAGCTAGTGACTTTATGAGAAATCAAGATACTATTAAACAGATCCAAACAAATGAAAGAATAGAAGGCAATGTGAAATATCTCATGGAAAAAACCACTGACCTGGAAAATAGATCCAGGAGAGATAATTTTAAAATTATTGGACTACCTGAAAGCCATGATCAAAGAAAGAACCTAGAAATCACCCTTCAAGAAATTCTCAAGGAAAATTGCCCTGATGTTTTAGATCCAGAGGGTAAAATAGAGGTTGAAAGAATCACTGATCCCAAAAAGAAAACTCCCAGGAATATTATAGCCAGGTTCCAGAATCCCCAGATCAAGGAGAAAATACTACAAGCAGCCAGGAAGAAACAATTTCAATATTGTGGAAACACAATCAGAATGGCACAGGACCTGGCAGCTTCTACATTGAGGGATAGAAGGGCATGGAATATGATATTCCAGAGGGCAAAAGAGCTGGGAATGAACCCAAGGATCACCTACCCAGCAAAACTGAGTATCTTGTTTCAAGGGAAAATATGGTCATTCAGTGGAATAGAGGACTTTCAAGCATTCTTGATGAAAAAACCAGAGTTGAGTAGAAAATTTGACATTCAGACACAAGAAGCAAGAGATGCTTGAGAAGGCAATCAAGGAAAAGAAATCAAAAGGAACTTATCAAAGTTGGACTATTTACAGCCCTACATGGAAAAACAATAACTGTTTTTGATGAAACCTTTCTCATCATGAAAATAATTGAAGAAGGGTACATGGCATATGTTCACAGGTATACATGGATAGAGGGCACAGGCTGAATTTGATGGGAAGGGATGATTATTTTTTTTGGAGGGCAATTGGGGTTGGGTGACTTGCCCAGGTTCACATGGCTGGGTTTTTGTTTGTGTGTTGGGTGTCTGGGGCCAGATCCGAGCTCGGGTCCTTCTGGCTCCAGGGCTGGCTCTCTGCTCACTGCGCCACCTAGCCGCCCCAAGGAAGGATTCTTAAGGGGTGAAGTCAAGAGGTGAGAGAGGGAAGTGGCAAGAGGAGATGGAGAGAGACAGGGTAGGGCAAACCATCTCATGTAGAAGAGGCAAGGGGAAGTAGTTGCAGGGGAGAGGAAGAACAGGAAGGTAAAAAGGCAAAAGCATATTCTCATTAAAGTTAGCTCAAAGAGAGAATCACATACATACTAAATGGAATATCTTACCCTCACTCACTCTCCTGAGTAGGGGAAAGGGGGATGAGAGGGGGGATGATGGAGAGGGGGGATGATGGAGGGGAGGGCATTCTGGGAAGAGGGGAGGTTAGAAGTACCCACTATCAAAGAGGAACAGGATCAAAGTAGGAAATGGACCAGGTGGGAGGTGAGACAGGTGGGAGGGAAATATAAGCAGTCTTTTACAATATATCTACTATGGTAATGTTTTGCATAGATATACATGTACAACACATACTGAAGTGCTTATCTTCTCAGAGGGAGTGGGTGACAGGGGAGAAAGGGAATGGATCTGAAAATCGAAGTTTTAAAATTAAATGTTTCATAAGATGTCCAGGCATTGGGGCTCAGAGATTCACCTTGCCCTAATGGCAAAGTCGAAGAGGGTATGGGAGAAGATATGGGAGAGAGCAGATTGGATGAGGGGATATCTGGTGGGACTGCTATTCTGGGGTGGTGGGTAGGGAAAAAATGGGGGAAAATGTAACTCATAATCTGGTGGAAATGAATGATGTAAACCAGAAGTTAATAAATCATTTGTTTAATTAAGAAAAAAAAAGAGTGGGGAGTAGTTGCTAATAGCATTATCCCTGTTTTACATGTGAGGAAACTGAGGCACAAAACTTAAGCTGAGGAGATTGTATAACCTGTGATACAATCTCTTTTATGAAAGTGTTCATACAAAATTATTTTTAATATGCAAACTATGATTTTTAAACATTCTTTCTGTGAATGGTACCCATTTTCTTTCTAGAGAGAATATTATGCTTATATAAAGGAAGTATCCCATTAGAGGGCAAAAAGAAAAAAAAGTGAAAAAATTCTCCTTGATCCCTCTGCTCTCTTGATTATTCTCTTGAAATATGTTCCAAAAATAAAATAATTAAAAAAAAAAATCAGATCTAAGGACCTGTGTTGGCAACCACCCTGGGGATGTTGGGGGTGCTTTCCACTACAGCTTGCCCTCATGAACTTCTGGAGTGCCAAACTGAATGTAAGTCTCTGCTGCTTTTTGTGGGCCCAGAACTTGGCCCTTGAGGCCATTTTCTGAATTTCTAAGTCTACATTCTGAAGCCCAATGAAAGCACTTATGACATTTGGGGCATTTTGATTTTGGTCGGAATTTACTATTGCTGCCATCCACTTGATATTCCCTTTTGAAATGACCCACTTTACCACATTTATGACAATTCTTGTTTTGCCTATTGTGGCTGCTTGTGCTTCTGCTATAATTTGTGCTTGAAAGACCATAGACTTTACCTCCATAGATTTTCTAATTAATTGATCCAAGGAGGTGTCAGCAGGGAGTGCCAAAAAAGCTTTCTTATGATCTAAATTGCAATTCCCTCTAGCTATTTGTCTTACAAATTCTTCCAATCCCACAGTGCTTCCTAAGGTATGCTCAGCTGCTTGTTGTATTTTTGCCAGGAAATCAAGAAATGATTCCTCAGGTCCCTGAATGATATTTGTAAAATTTTTTCCTGCTTGACCAGAACTGATCATCTCTTTCCATGCTTGTATGGCACAGTCTTGAGTATTACTATATACCCCCACTGAATCGTCCATTTGTGTGTTAGGTAATGTATTAGGTCCGTCACCCAAAAGCATGGAAATATTGAGTGCGTTAGGTCCTTCTGCCAACATAAGATCATATAGTTTGCAATGACATTTTTCCATATAATTGGCCTCCCACTGTAAGTAGTCCCTTGGGGTTAGGCATATTTTAGCTGTTTGCCTCCAATCATATGGTGTCAAAGCTGTGGCTGCTAAATTTTCCAATAATGACACTGTATGAGAAGCTGTTGTCCCAGACTCCTGTGCAGCCTGTTTTATCTCCTTAAGATCCTTTATATTTAATTTTTGCCATGTTCTATTGCCGTGGGCACCTACTATAACAGAATATGCCAACAAATTGCAGCCTTTAAATCCCATTTCTCTTAATGTCTGTCCTTCCTCTTTCATAAGTTTTTGAAAAGGTGTATATAATTCTTAAACTATGGTGGGACTGCCATTAGGCTTCCCAGCTTTTTCCATTCCCCATGAGGGATTATAGGGAGGATTTAGACTGAGGTTATGAGGTTTGGTATTTTCTAGGGTTTTTTTTCCCCCACAAATTCAGGAGGTGTGGTCTCTTCCTGATTACTGCCTTCACTTTCACCCATGACACTCAATATTTCTTTAAGACCAGTTTTGTCTACTATGAATACTTTAATGACGTTATGAATTGCAAAAATGGAACCAGAGTCATTCTCCTGTCCATTCTCCTTAAAGTAATTAGCTAAAGCCTCTCCCACTGCTTCCCAATCAAGTCCTCTGATCTGAGAGCCACTAGGGAACCATGGGGCTGCTATCATGCTATCAAGCATGATAGCCTATTTTTAAAAATTTTTTTTCAGAATCTGTTTCTTAACTGAAATCCCTTTCTTACACACTGTAAATCAGATCTTTTCCTTCATCTTTTAAGCCCTTCACTAAGATTCCTCCCATACTATGTCTCTGTGAGCTTTGATTATGAAAATTGAGCGTGCCAACAAACACCCTTCTAGAGCCTGCCCCTTATCTTGAAAGAAATCTGTTGTACCTCAGATTTTATGCAAGCCACTTCCTGCTGGCAAATCCTGGGAGTCTGTTGCTAGAGACTCAACAGCAGTCCTGATGCCCTGAGTTATGGGCGCCACTTACTGTGGCCAGCGCATCAAGCGGTGAGAATAATGAGACAGGGGTGTAATCAATAGTCTGTTTATTACAGGACCATTTCATACAGAGCCAAAGATGCAAGGGACTCACAGAGTTTATATGACACCCCCCGCAAGAGAAGGTCTAAGTGACCCAAAAGAATGTAAACACCCCAAAAGCATACAATGTACAAGGACCCTCACTCTATGTGACCCAAAGGAATGCAGACAATGTACAAGGACCACCCCCCCCTGTTAATCTTGTTTATTATTTACCCTTACTTAAGGTTAGTTATTAATTAGGGTAATATTATAGGACTATATCCAGAGGCATAAACAAAAAAAATATTGCATGCCCTCTTGCTTATCTGCCCTTATCTGACCCTAAAAGTTCTCTACATCCAAACAAGTTTATACATCCTCCTGCTTATTTGCCTTGGCCCAAATCTCCTTCTCTGTGATACGCACCTTTTTGATATCTGAATATGGGCCAATATCACTGGGTCTGAACCCAAAGCAGCCCCTTGAATAGAAAAATTGAAGAGGAATGTAAACATCTAACTCTAGCTGTCTTACTTCTGTGTTGAACTTTGGAATGCAGGTGCAGAAGGAGAAGACAAAAGGGTAGTATGTCACCTCTAATGGTATCCTATCAAAATAGGAAGCAACTAAAGTGACCAGTATTCCAGGCAAAAAAATATGATTAATCTTTGGAGAGGTTCAAATGAAGCTAAAATTCAGAGAAAGTAGTCACTGAGGAAACTGATCAGTCAGGAACCCCAGAAAAACTGCAACTAAGACTTCCCTCATAGCTTGGATAAGTATGTACAAAGAGAAACAGGTAGGGCAGCCCCACCATTGTGTATGACATGAAAAAAACAGATAATTTGGGAAGACAACTGTGTACACAGTATGTAAATCATAATAACTGTCCTCATTGCCCCAAGAGCAAAAAAAAGCAAAGTCACCTGGTACATGATATATTAAAGAGTGGCCCTTGGCATCATTTCCACTCTGCTGAAGAAAACTTTCATCCCTGTTGTTGTTATTGTTGTTCAGTTATTTCAGTCATGTCCTTCATGACTCCATCTGGGATTTTTTTGAAAAAGATCCTGGAATAGTTTGCCATTTCCTTCTCCAGCTCATTTGACAGATGAGGAAACTGAGGCAAACAGGGTTAAATGACTTGCCCTGGGTCACACAGTAAGTGTCTGAGACCAGATTTGAACTCATGAAAATAAGTCTTCCCAACTTCAAGCCTGACACTCTATTGTGCCACTTAGCTATCGTTAGGTAAAGCAAGTCTGACTGGTTAGGGTTACTCTTCTGGTTTTCAAGGTTGACTAGCTTAGTGACAATCATATTGCCTATCATTCACCTGAAGAAAATTGCTATCATGAGATTAACTCCAAAAGATTAATGTTGAAATGGTACATATAATTCACTTTAAAGAAAACCTCTTAAATCAGCATGCTGACCTTTTCAGGCCAAAATATTAAGAAGTGTATAATGCTTTGCTATTTTTAATAGTTTCTGCCATGGTATGATATCAAAACCAGGAAAAAATGACAGTATTTATAGGTATTAATAGCACACATATATGTATATATCTATGTATATACATATATGCATACATATGTATGTATAATTTATATACAAAGCTAAAAGAAAATCTAAATTAAAAATTAAATTTCAAAGAAAAGTATAGAAGAATAAAAAGATATCAGAACTCTTTGCTTAAGTCATCCCCTGAGTTCTATTTATTTTCTCACATGAGATCAAGTACATTAGCTACATGTTGAGAGAAAGGAGGTATCATTTAGCATACTCCAGCAGATCTCCACATTAGCTACCAAATTGACTAGAAGTAGTAGAGGCCCAGGCTCACCTGAAAAGAAGAGAATTTAATCCTTGTAATTGGATTTCCAGCCTCACCACTTGACTAAAGCAGCTTTCTCTAAGGCAGGCCTGCATAACATATGGCCCAAGAGCCACTTGCACCCCATTGTAGGATTTCCAGTGGTCTGCAAAAAATATAAAGGATATAAAAGAAAATAAAGATGTAACAAGTGCTTTGTCTGTGCCCCCCTTAGCCTTCCACTAGTCACTATTGTGACTGTCATGTAACTTGGCAGGTGGGTTGCCACTGTGCACTCGCTCCTGTTTGTCATGTCACCCACAGCAACCAACCATCTGTCTCTTTTTAGAGAGCAGTGATTTCATTCATAATAAATAAAAACCTTAAGTAATAAGTATAATTAATTGATATTAATTGAAATTTCCCTTTTTAACATGGTTTATTTGCAAAAAAAAAAGTTTAATCATTAATTATACCTTTACTTAGAAAGTGAACCATTAAAAGTTTATTTTAATTTTGGCCCCTACCTGTTGTCAAGTTGTGTAGGTGTGCTCTAAGGTTACCAATGATCTTTTAATCACCAAGTACAATTGCCTTTTGTTAGCCCTCATCCTTCTTGACCTTTCTGCAACACTACACCAAAGGATACTCCTTCCTGAGTTTAATAACACTGTTCAATCCTAGGTCTCCTCTGACCACAGATCCTCAGTTTTCTTGGCTGATTCCTCATCTACGTTTAGTCTGTGTTTCTCTCTCTCTCTCTCTGTCTCTGTCTCTCTCTCTGTCTCTCTGTCTCTCTCTCTGTCTCTCTCTCTCTCTCTCTCTCTCTCTCTCTCTCTCTCTCTCTCTGTCTCTGTCTCTCTCTCTGTCTCTCTCTCTCTCTGTCTCTGTCTCTCTCTCTCTGTCTCTCTCTCTCTGTCTCTCTCTCTCTCTCTCTCTCTCTCTCTCTCTCTCTCTCTCTCTCTCGTCTGTGTCTGTGTCTCTGTCTCTCCATATCTATCTGTCTATGAGTCTCTGTTCTCTGTATGTGTGTGTGTCTCTATTTTTCTCTTCTCTGTCTTTGCCTCTGTTTCTGATTCTCCCTCTCTCTGTCTCTCTCTCTCTTTCTCTATCTCTTTATCTATCTTATTGGTTCCATGGATTTAAATAACATCTCTATGCATCTCCAAAGTTGGCACATCCTGCCCTAGTTTTTCTCCTGAGCTTCAGGTATATATCACCAACTCTCTGTTTAAGTTGGTGATGTGAGCCCTCCAATCTTCACCTGGATGTCCCACTGACATCTAAAACTCAACATGTCTGAAAAATAATTCATTATTTTTTTACTCCAAATTTATCCGCCTCCCAAATTCCCTGTTCCTGTTACAGATACCACTTTCCTTCCAGAAATTAAGGTTAACAACCCTGGATTCATCCTATTCTCTTCATTCATGCCTACCTCCCACCAATACAACCACCACAGCATTTCCCACATTTATTCCCTTTTCTTCATTTGGATGACCACTACCCTAGTCAAGACCCTCATCACCTCCCATAATATTCTCCTAACTGGTCTCCTTGCCTTCAGTCTCTTCTTTCTCTAATCCATCCTCCCCATGGTTGCCAAATTGACAGTCCTAAAGCATATATCATTCCCCTGCTCAAGAATTTCCAGTGGCTCCCTATTTCTTCTAGATTCAAATACAAACTCTTTTGTTTAGCGTTTACATAAGCTTTCTCAATCTATCTTTCCAAAATGACTTCACACTTTTCTCCTCATGAACTCTATGCTCCCAGCTAAATTGGCCAACTTATGATTCCTTAAATGAGACATTCCATCTTCTATCTGTCTATTACATTGACTGTTTCATGTGGCCAAAATGCTCTTCCTCTTCATCTCCAGCCCTTGGTCTTTTCAATCAATTAACATTTATTAAGTGCCTACTTTGTGACAGCCAAATGCTAGCCCCTACAAAGCCTTTCCTGATCCCCCCCTCACCCCTAGTTGTTAGCATTGTATCCAACTGCCCCTTAAAATAACTTCAAATTTATCTTGCACATGTTTTGCATTTGACTATCAATATGTGTGCTGTTTTCCCAAAGGAATATAATCTCCTCAAGGGCAGGAAATGTTTCCTTTTCATTTCTGTATTCCCTAGCATTTAGCACAGCTCCTGGCACTAAATAAATGCTTTTTGTATCTAACTGAATCCAGGATCAATGTGCCAAAGCAAAAATCTTAACATTTGAAATTTTAAACAATGCAAAACCTGCTCTCCAAATGTGTTAAATGAGTATGACACACATGTTCATTATTCACTAATAAGGAGAAGTAAATGCCAACTACTTTTCAAATGAGTTCAGCTAAATTATCTATTTCTTGTGTGTGATGATTATAAATCTTTATATCTGGAAGAAGTTTTAATTTCTAGTGCAAATTTGGCAATTTATAAAGCTGATTCACACACACACACACACACACACACACACACACACACACACACACACACACAAACACTGCAGCTGTAATGATTGAGGGAAAAATCGAGTTTTCCTTCAAAACAATTATAACCCTGGACAGTTTTCTTCTTTATGGCAAGGGAGAGGAAAAGTTTAAGGTTGCCAAGTTGAGTGCCTAAAGAATTGCCCCTTTTTAACTTGCCAAGCTTTTCAGGATAAGTAAGTACTGGGGTGATGTCATCCGTTATCTCATACTTGATGGTGTGGTTCTCTCACGCTTAATTGAGCTTGTTTTCTGCACGGACGGCACTCCCCACCCTGCCTGTTTTCATCAGTTTCTTTTCAGCCAGCCCAATGAGCAGCCCCCTTCCAGCAGTGGAAGAAAAGAGGAAGTGTCTCAACTTCTGGCCGCAGTGGGACCTCTAGTGTTGACTCTCTGTCCTGGCATAGTCCTCTGAAGTACAAACACACACAGACTGCTCATTGTTTGGAGCCCTTCACCAGCCCACTCATCCTAATATGGAATGCAGCAGGAAACCCATGATTTCCTGACACTTAGCAAGCTGGAGAAAGAAAGGAAAAACTCCATTTGAAAAAAAAAATCCCGGCTTTCCTCCATGTTAGATGTGAAATGGAAAATGGGAAGGATTTAGAAGAAATCCCTGGTGTCTCCAGCCAAGTTGGAGAAAGGGAGGAGAGAAACCTTCAGGCTGCTATCTTTCAAGATCACAGTAAACACGCAGATCTCTAGGAAAATGAGGGTGTCTTGATTCAAACGACAGGGGAAAGACAAGCTATTTTATTTTTTCTTTCAAAGTGGACATTCCCTTTCTTTACCAGCATGGTAAAGTGAGAGGACAAACAGCAGCAACCTGGAAAATGTTAAGTCTGAGCCAAGAGTACCCAGCTAAGTGAGGGTAAACACAACCTGGGCGCTCATTCGGGCTTTTCTTCATGCGCTCCTAGAAGAACTTGGAGAATCAGGAATAGCCCTAGTAAGAATGAATTGCAAAGAGGAACGTGGGCAAAGTGGCTGCCCCAGCGAGAAGGACGTGAAGAAACCACTAAAGTGTGTGGTGGTCGGAGATGGTGCAGTGGGGAAAACCTGCTTACTGATGAGTTACGCCAATGACGCCTTCCCAGAGGAGTACGTACCTACCGTGTTTGACCACTATGCAGGTAAGGACAACTTTTTATGACATGCAGAAAATATACAATGGCCATCAATGTGCTCAAATTATCGAAAAGGGGGGGGAAATGTTCGTTATTCAAACAAGTGTATTTCAGCTACTGTTCTATAGCTGTCTGATAACTATCTGATGACCTAAGGATTTATGAAGAGGAGAAAGGAAAGACAGACAAATTATCAGAGTTCAAAGAAACCAGTCTTACTTCTCGGATTGTTATGAGATTCAAGAAAGGAAGTAAGCCAGACCCTTTAGTCTGATACACCAAGGAGAATAAGTAAATCGATTTATGTGACGTTCTTTAAAATTTTTATCAACTCTACAGTGTTAGGAAAATTAACCTAAGTTTCTATTTGGGTTGTTAGGCTATAATCCTAAGTTTGAAGGATAGTTTGTTTTTAAATGGCTTTTTTAAAAAACCCAACATTATTTCGGCAGCATTTCACACACACACACACACACACACACACACACACACACACACACATACACACACACACACACACATACACACACACACACACACACAACTTTTTATCCATATGTTTTGCATAAAAACGTTCATCCTGCAACTTTTTTTTCAGGTGATGTGTATGTAAAGCACTTTGCAAGCCACAATATAAATGATATTATTCATAATATACTGTATCATTCAAATGTTTGTCTGTGAATGTTAAGCAAAAATGTATAAACGCCATCACTGAATGGACTCATGTTTTTATCACAGTTATATGTACCCCAAAACTTTTATTCTGTCATGTGAATTTGTATATAAGAAGAAGTAAAAGGTTTTTATAGTTATCAACTAGGTATCATATATCTTGAAGCAAAAGAAACAGTTTCACTATTTTATTTTTATTAATAGTCACATGACATATTAGAAAGAGCACTGCTTTTCAAGTCAGAGGACTTGGATTCAAATCTTGCCCCTGCCCTTTATTACCAAAGTAGCGTGGGCATCACTTAGCTCTGGAACCTAATTTCTCTTTCTGAGCTATTGTACTAAATGTCCCCAAAGTCCCTTCTAAATCTAAATCTATGGTGCTATGACAAAAGCCTAGGATGTCCAATGGGAAAAGCAGAGCAATTCAAAATTAATGGAAGATTTGTTAAGCTGGAGAAACTGTGTAAGGCATAAAAGAATTACAAATCATTGTCATTTACAAGGTTGTATAATAGAAAGAGTATTGGATTTAGAATGGAAAGTCCTAGGTTCATATTCTGGCTCTTCCACTTACTTCCTCTGTACCCTTGGCAAGGTGTTCGATTTCTCTAGGCCTCCAATCTCTAATCTAAATCCTCCTGTCTCTAATATAAATAAAGTCCTTTCCACTTCTGAATCTATATCCTGGATATACTTGAGTCACAAATGTCATCTTTTAACTGATTTATGCTTTCTAGGATGTTCTGAATTGAGAGTATGAACAGTTCCATTAAATTAGAAATGACTACAATGTTATCGAAACTTTTACATGCAGATGCTTAGTTTTCCTCAAGATTTAGTATTCTGTAGCAGATCACAGGATGTAGGGTTCGAGAGCTTCAAGAATCCTTAGTTCTTATTAGACCCTTCCAAAAAGGATTAGCAAAAGTCCTTCTAACTGTATTCCTTGGGATGCTATTTCTGAACAATATTCTCATGATAACATCAGAGATTTAGGATTTTGCAATAGGAAAAATTCATCTATGTGCACCTTGGCTTTGGGTCAGGTTTAGCAAAAGGGAAATAGCCAACAGGAAACTTGATTAATTGGTTTGCTCCATGACCAACTGAAGCCCTCTTTCCATAGGAAGTAGGCTCTTTTCTAGAAATAAACAATCATCTAAGTCACCTCCTCTACCTCCATTTATGTGATTTATTGTCTGCAGTATGCAGAAGATAAAAACAACACATTCTTCCCCAAAGTCACAGTGAAAAAAACTGATCACTTCCCAATAAAACTCTTGCTATACTTGCAAAAACCTAAAAAACAAATTTTGTTCATGATTACTGTAACCCTTTCTGAAAATCTAATTACTGTGCACAAACCCCCCAAAACATTTAAAGAAGAATAGCATACAGAAAAGAATTGGCATGTCATCACCTTGACAATAAAAGTAATTTTAACAAATTGTGTGCCTAAATCTTGCCATGTGTCTACAGAAAGTTATTCACAGTCCTCCACTAAGCTGAGGCAAAGCTTCCTTTTTGCATCAAAGAAGACCGTAAAATGAAGACTCCAAAAAAGAATTTTTTTCAGAAAGCCATAAAATAAAGGAAGCATCCAGACACTGAGGAAAGAGGCTCCAGTCATTTGTAAAAGTCATATCTGAATGCCAAGCTACTATCTCAACCATATTTCAAAATAAACTGGGATTGTGAGGCTAAAATGAAAGAGATTTTTGAGAAGTAGAAATGGCCAAAGAAACATGAGGGTTACATGTCATTAGGATATAGTGATCCTATGGTTTATCTATAGAATCTATAACAAATCTAAGCATTGTATCTAGAGTTAGAGAGATCTGAATTCAAATCCAGCCTCAGACATTTGCTATGTGACCTTGGTCAAATCCACCTCTGTCTGCCACAATTTCCACATCTGTAAAATGGAGATAATAATAATTATGAAGATAGAATGAGATAATATTTTAAAAGTTATTTATAAACTACAAAGTGGTATATAAATTAATTAATAATAATATTATTATGCATAGAATCATCAGATTAGGTTTTCTGAAGGAGCTTGGTTACACTTTGTTTATCTATCTACAAAGCATGTCCACCTCTTAAATGAAATATAACTACTACACAGCATCTTGCATGTAGTTTTTGTTGTTGGTCAGTGGTTTTCAGTCATGTCCAAATCTTTGTGAGTCCTTTTGGGGTCTTCTTGGCAAAGATACTCGAGTGATTTTCCATTTCCTTCTGCTGCTCATTTTACAGATAAGGAAACAGAGGCAAACAGGATTAAGTGGTTTCCCTAAGGTCATAGAACTAGTAAGTGTCTGAAACTGATCTTGAACTATGGCCTTCCTGACTCTATGCCCAACAATAGAATCCATTGTGCCACCTTGCTGCCTCCTTAGCAAATGCTCATTAAAGATAAAATATCTCCTTTAAAATATATTAGACTGTTAAGCATACATGTAAACAAATGGTGCTAACTCAAGTAAAAAGAGTTAACAAATCTGAAGTATAAAAGACAATTTCAAATCCTACCTCTCACTATCTGTGCCACCTTGGGCAAGCTATTTAACTTCTCTAGATGTTAGTCATTTCATCTATAAAATGAGAGCTTGGATAAAGTTCCTTCCCACTTTACATCTTTGATGATGATGATGATTGGAAAGGAAATGCAATGTACAGGTGTAAAGAGAGCCTCATACTACAGAAAGCCCACTGGACAAAGATTGTCAGTCCTAGACTATAAACTTCATGGCAGCAGGGACTGATTTCATTTTTAAAACTCAGCTACTCTTGCATAATATTAACTTCACTTTAAATTGTAAAACAAAATTCTGTACAACACTTGGGAGTATGGAAAGAGATATTGCAAAATCAGAAAACAATAGAGTATCACCCAAAGGATTTGGAACCATTGCTCTGGAGAGAAGAAAATAATTCCATGAGTATTGTCGTTAAAATGTCATCATCCCCTGTATGCCAGAATGAAGATATTTCTCCTACCACGATCCATATGTCTCCATTTAAAATGTGAACTGAAAGAGCACACGTGATTATGAAATGAAAGCTACTGAAGAAAATTGGCATAAGGTGGAACACATAGACTGTCAGTCATTAAAAAAATGTTACTAGTGATGATCATTAGACCTGGAAATGAGTAAATAAGGAAATAGGGAAGTCTACGGAATCTCCAACTCAGATGTCCTTTAAAAAATAGATTGTGAAAGATATATTAGTTGTGGAACTGTCTATTGGCAGTGGGAGAACCTCCCAATGCATCTTCTTATTCTGAGGCCAAAACAACCCCTTTCTCTGGATAACATTCTTGTTTCCTAAAAAAAACTATCCAAGTGCAGGATTTCTGTTTTTTAATTGAGCCATACATGAATTAGTTCTTTGATTATAAGATAGGAGTGGTTAGAAGAAGCTGGAAAGCCATGATATATAATCAATTCTATGAACCTGAAAATTTTGACTAGAATTTATTAATTATCCACACACTACACAATGTAAGGTGAAATAAATTTCCAAAATAAATTTCTTATCCACACCCCCCCCCAACTTATCTAGTTAGACTTAATGGAAGTTTCCAGATCCTTCATAGAATGAAAGTCACTATTACCCAGAAAGATTCTTTTTTCCTCTCAATCCCCATTCCCACTCATCATCTGATTGATCATGAATCTTTATCCAAAGTCACACCAAATTTTATATGTCATCACAAGATAATGTTAGCCCTTTTGATTACTTGGAAGCAATATTCCCTCTCTGGTTGTGACCAACTTGTTGATTCTCTTTGATGAAATAATTTTCAGCTCAAATGTTCAGTATATTCTGGGTCATTGAAAACTTCTAGTTCAGTGATAAAAAAGTCACTAAAATGGAGTCACCCTTCTAAATTGTTGATGTTGACAGAGTGGGCTAGGTGCTAGACCTAGGGCCTCTAGTCTAATGGATATCTATCTCCAGCACCTCATAAACATTTGCTGAACTGAAAAATGATTGAATTTTGTATCACCCAGAATCTAAGTTAAGAGAAAATATAATTCCTTCATTATTTCCCAGAGGAGATATAAACAAGTTTATGTATACTATGAAATAATTTAATTGCCAACAAACCTGTTCTATCTTCATAGAATAAAAAGGAATTTTAACTGGATAATAAATAAAAGGTCTGCATAGATAACTAGAAATGCCATATAGATATCAACACTTAGGTAAGGTTAAAAAAAAGAGCAAGAGAAAGCTTATGGGTCCTGCCCTTCTCACTACCTATCTTTATAAAGTTTCACTCATCAACCAGTTCATATGTTTTATAAATTTATAATTCTAATGTCTCATAAAGGCATGATGAAGTTGAAAAGATGGTACAAAAAATAATTTCAACAATTAAGCTGTTTTAGATTTTACTTTAAAAGGGAAAAGGACAATATTACCACTTTGTGCCCTTTACTGGTGACACATCTGCCCCCACTGACTCCTCTGAACCTGTGCTACAGTGGAAAATCTACCAAATAATGTGACTCCACTGTGGATGAAAGCAAGTGGAGGTCAGCCCTAAGAATCCACCAGATTTCTATCAAAAGCAAACTAATTTCAAAGTCAAAACCTATTTGCCAAAACACCAGATAATCTGTGCCTTTAGACAGATTTAAAAGAGAAAAAAAACTTCTAGTTTTCATTTGAGTACCACAACTTAGCATAATTTTCTAACCCCATTGGGTTTCAAACCAGAGTAGGGTTGAGAATGAAACTCTGAGTACAATTGGACTGATGTGGAAAGTATTTTCCATATGATCTCCAAGTGTGATCTCATTATACACCTCTGACTGCAACACTCTATGTACTTCCAAAGGGAGTGTAAGATGTCCATAATGAACTTCAAAACATTTTGCAGTTTTATTGAGGCCATATTTCTTTTCACATACTACCCTAGCGTTGAATTTCTTGGTAGATATTTCACTATTGAGGAATCCTCAATCAATTAATGTCAGGCATGATACAAAACTCATCTAGTTTCACTTCTGCTTTTGAGTTTAATTTTTGCTAGATTTTGTCAAGTGACCTAAGTTTTTACTGACTGTATATATGCTATTTACTTAAATAACTATATTCATTGATCTGCATTTTAAAAATTGACTTTACCTTAAAGGCTACCTTCCTTCCATGTTGACTCCTCTCCTTAAACATCATGCATCTGAGATTTCCTATTATAAGTCATCTAATTTGGAAGGTTGTTGTAGGTACATACCTGATCAACTCAACCTTACTCTCTCCATAATATAACACAACTGTTATATTTTAGACATTTAAGTCTAAAATTTGGCTGGTAGTTAGAGTGTAGTAATTCCAAGAACAGTAGGAGTGAAGCCAATTGAGTGTCTTCAATAAGCCCAGCTTTAAAGTGGTGAATTCCAGGGAGCAGAGGGCCATGGAATTGCCTAAAGAGGGGCAAACTGGTTTGGGTTGGAACAGTGCAAGTTATGACTCATGAGTGACTGATGCACTTCCAGTCTAGGCAAGAGAGGGAGTATGTTGTTGTTCAATTGTTTTTCAGTTATGTCCAGCTCTTTGTGACCCCATTTGGGTTTTTCTTAAGAAAGATACTGGAGGGGGCAGAGTCAAGATGGCAGAATAGAAACAGGACTTCAGTGAGGCTCCAGTTTCCACCTCCTCCAATTCATGTAAAAGGGGACTCTGAACAAACTTTGCAGCTGCAGAATCCACAAAATGACAGAGAGAAGCTAACCTCCCTCTATGGACAACCCAGCAGAGTCCTGGGAGCTGAGCCCAGCCCCGCTTGAGGCAGAGGTTTTAGTCCTAGGGCGGGCCTGACCAACCACCAGCTGGAGGGACTTCAGATCACCAGCAGGTGTGGTGGTTTCCAGAATTATCAACACATAGATGCTAAGGACAAAGTGAGAGGTCAGTGTAGTGTGGACTTTGAGATCCAGTAGTTGGGAGTACAGTCAGCCTTTGCCCCCAGGGCAAAAGCCGCTGAGGTTCACTGCCATGCAGCCGCCCCCATGTGGCAACTTCAGCTCCTGGACTGCAGAGTGTAGGGGGACCAAGCAACCAGTCTGAAGGGCAATTGCTCTTGCTTTAACCTGCTTGGATCTGGATTGTGGTCTAGGGTGGAGGTCCTGGGGTGTGTGACCAGCTTACCAGAGGGTGTGGAGGCTTCAGAGAGGGCACCAAACTAATACCTTTGGCAGCTGAGAAAACCCCAGCGTTTGGGACAAAGCTCCCCTGTCTGGTGATAGAGTCCTACTGTTGCAAAAAGCCAAGGGGACAAGTACTTGAGTGGCAACATGAGCAGGCAAAGGAAGCAAAATAAATAGAGCAACCTAACTTTATACTCCTATTTTGGCAACAAAAAGGATCAAGGCATGGAACAGGAGGAAGACAATGAAGTCTCAAAAACAAAACAAAATAAAGTATAAAATTCAGTCACATTACCAGACATGGAGAAAGAATAGAGTATTTCACTTCCTCATCTGAATTTTGATCTCGTCTATACAGTTATTTTCTCCACCAATACAAGTTGAAACCCATTTGCACCTTCTTATCTTGTACCATTCTTGTGAATGTCCTTCTATAAATTATTGCCTAATTACTTGATAGTCATTCCTCTCAGTTAATGCTTCCCAGTGCTAAAATAGTGTTTGTCTTTTACCTTCAATTGAATGGTGGCCTAGGCATCATGGTAGACTCAATAGACCCTTCAATTTCTCTATCAAACTACTATGAACAGATGGCAATAAAGATCCACAAGAAGGGAAAAAATAGCCATTGGTTAGGTGAAAACAACTGGCATTTGTATAAGGTGGCAGAGTGGATAGAACACTACACATGGAACTGGAAAGAAGTTAAGTTCAGATCCTGGTTCAGATACTTACTAGCTGTGTGACTGGACAATCATATCACTGCTGTCTGGCTCTGTTTTTCTACCTGTAAAATGGGGATATTAAGAGCACCTACACCCCAGAGTTGCTGTGAGAATCAAAGTAGATAATATTTGTAAAATACTTTGCAAACATCAAAACTCTATGAAGATGTAAATTATTGCTACCATTTAAGGAACATTTCTATTAGAATTTCACTTCTGATTTATCGGAAGCTACTTATTACAGTCTTTTGTCACCTGGTAGTCTAACATTTGTATGATGATAGTTTGAACCATCTGCTTTTCACTTTCATATAAAAAATTATTTTTTTTGGTGGAGTGAATGGCCTCCCTTCTATGAAAGGCTATGGATTGCTTGAAAATACAGTGATTTGGGGGAAAAAAAACAATAATTTTCAGAAGGGAAAATACACAGTGCCTCTGAGGCTTGCTTTCTGTGGTTGCTGGTTTTGTTGGGTTCACATAGTGGTGTATGGCAGTGGGCAGTAAAAGGAATCATATTGACAATTTCTGCCACACTGGATACCCAGCCTCTTGTGAGGACAATTTCAGAGAGAAATGGACACTCAGGAGGCCAAACCACATTGTATTTGTGGTTATGCTGAAGAAAAATTCCTTTCATGTGGGAATATGGCAAGAAAGAGTAGATAGGAAGGCATAAAAATAAAATATTTGCTACTGGAGTGGCACTTTACAGAAATGCTAAAAAAGAAAAACCAAGTTCCCAAGATTAGAAACTGTCTGGAGTTCATGAACTATCCAGTGTTCCAGCTTTTAGCTTGGCAGAAAGCCAACTTCTATGACCAATTCAATCTCGAAAGGACAAGTCCTCTACAAACAAGGACTTTAGTTCCACACAGTCCTATTGGCATTGCTCCTCCATCTAAGAAATTGCTCTTAAATCTTACTCTAAACCAACTATATATAATGGGATTTCAGAAAGAACATTTAATTACCAATATTATTACAATTAAAAATTTTACTCTTCTCTCCCTCTCCCTTTTTTCTCCTATTTTCCTTCTTCCTTTCCCTTTCCCTATCTCATCTTCTCACTCTCTATTTCTGTCTCTATATATGTTTCTCGTTCCCTCTTCCTCCCCCTTCTCTCTTGCTGTCTCTCTAGGTCTGGAGGTTGTTTCCTCTCTCTTTTGATCTCTCTCTCCCTCTCTCCTTCTCTCTCTCTCTCTCTCTGTCTCTCTCTCTCTCTTTCTCTCTCTCTGTCTCTGTCTGTGTGTGTGTGTCTCTCTCTGTTTCTCTCTCTCTCTGTGTCTCTCTCTCTCCCTTCCTATCTTTGTAATTCAGTGGAACAAAGGAAGTAGTTTTTTAAAAGTAGGCAAGATAGACCTAGGAAAATTGTGTTGATCAATACAAAGGACAGGTCACCCTTTGTGTGTCAGAAAAAAAAAAAAGGTTAGGAAAGTCGGCTTGGAATTCAGTCTTCCCATGCAGAAAATGCTTGAGGTCTTTTGAAGATTAACACAACCGAGTTTTATCAGGTTTCCTTGATTTAAAAGAATAAAGGAAGGTACTGAGTTTGGGATTTGATAATAGGCTATGTTAACACACTCCACTGCAAAACATAGTTCTTAAAAAATGCTTCATGAATATGCCCAATCTGAACATAAGAAATGGACCTGATTCACAGATCCAGGCATATTCATATACATCCTTTAGCACTATGTCACTCCTACTGTTTTTGTTTAGATGCTAAAATAAACTTTAAACTACAGCAAATTTTAAGAACCTGTGAGAGAGGCAGCTAGGTGGGGCAGTGAATAGAGCACCGGCCCTGGAGTCAGGAGGACCTGAGTTCAAATCTGGCCTCAGACACTTAACACAAAAAACTAGCTGGGTGACCTGGGGCAAGTCACTTAACCCCAATTGCTCTCCAAAAAGCAAAAAAAAAAAAAAAAGAACCTATGAGAACTTCATTCTTCCAGTTTGAATTCTCCTCTGCTCATATCACACAATATGGTGCTATTAAATTCAATTCACTGAGTATTTATTAGACACCTGGGAAAAATACTATAGTAACTAGTCCTTGGAGGAGATAAGACATATCTCTTCCCTCATTTACCTTATAAATCTGAAGTGTCACTATTAGAATATGAGATCTGGTCCATGAAAAAGGAAACAACCCCAAAGCCAAGACAGGTCTTCCTTGGGCTTAAGAGGGATCACATTCCTAAGGTGAAATGATATGAGATGGGTCTTATTTTCCCATAATAATGAAGTTATTAAGAGAGATACCTTCTAAACTAAAGGTCTGATGTCAATCTGTTTCCAGAAATGACCACTAGTATTAAATTAATCATTTAACCAACCAGAAATAATTATATATAGTATACAGTGTAGATAGCAATTAAAAGGAGGAAATATAATAATGAATCACACTCACAAACATCTTTAATTTGAATAAAAGAAGTACCTAAGTTTCTGAGTACCACTTGATACTTTTACAAAGTTCATCATGTGTTTGGTCATAAAGAAATTATAAATAAATATGAAAAGCAAAACTACTAAGCATGTCCTTTACTGACCATAATGCAATGAAATATAATAGTTCATACAGAAAACACAAGCAAGAGCTATAGACCTTACAGACCCAGATGGGGATTTAATAATGACATACTAAATAATTAGTAGAGCGGGGGCGGCTAGGTGGCGAAGTGAGTAGAGCGCCGGCCCTGGAGTCAGAAGGACCTGAGCTCGGATCCGGCCTCAGACACTTAACCCACACAAACAAAAACCTAGCCGTGTGACCTTGGGCAAGTTACTTAACCCCAATTGCCCTAAAAGGGGCGGCTAGGTGGTGCAGTGAGTAAGAGCGCCAGCCTCGGAGTTGGGATGACCCGAGATCAAATCTGGCCTCAGAAAAATGAGCACCCACACATAAATAATGACTAGCCGTGTAACCTTGAGCAAGTTACTTAACCCCAATTGCTTTAAAAAAAAAAAGAAAAAAAAATAATTAGTAGAGGAAAGAATAAGACACAAACACAATTATTAACTGCTTAAAAAAGAAAAATAATGAGAAAATATGCCAAAATTTCTCAGATGCAACTAAGACAGTTTTCAGAGGGAAAATTATATCTCTGATAACATATTAACAAAAAGAAAAAGAGAAAATTGATGACCTCAGTATGCAATTTTTTTAAATTAGAAAATCTATAAAATAAGCTAATATAAGCACAAAAAAGAGTAAAACAGAGAACTAGGGCAGAAATAAATAGAATACAAAAGAAAGATATTGAAATTATAAACAAAACCAACCAAATAGAGGAAAATGAAATTACTGAAATAAAAAAGATGAAATTACAAAGAAAAAACAAATCATTCGAATATACTTTATACAATTAAATGCTAGCAAAATAGAGTATTTAAAAGAAATGGAGTATTTTTACAAAAACGTGCAACACCCTTTTGTAATAATTAGTTCATCTTGAGCCTTGGACAATACACTGATATCATGTGGTTCCCTTATGTGAACCTTTACAAAGTTTATTTTAGACATATATGCAAACAACCATAATATCTCAGACCCCTGAAAGTTAAAAAAAAAAAATTAGCAGCATTTAGGCAGACTCTTCCTTAATTACATTTATACCTATCTAGTCTCTGTTGTCAAAGCAAGATTCAGCTTTCCAGAAATATTGAGGTAATGAAGCAGTAGATTATATTATGGTGTCCATAGGCACCAAGAGAAGTTGGGGAAACAAGCCAACCCTTTCTCAGTCCTTGAGTAGATATGTAAAACTGCTCATTGCAATCTGTCTTCTCTTCTTTTCTGCCTATAGGACCAATGTCACTCTTCAATATAGCTCCCTTCCTGCCACAGCTCAGTCCCACCATTTCTTTCTCTCCTTGCTATCCCTGGGCTGCCCATTCTTTCCAGTTCTATATGTGTCATTCCTTTCTACATGCTTCTGGACTCCAGTAATTGCTGAGATATCTCCTTTTTATACAAGTTCTAGGGTGTGACCAAATCTCTCACAAAATTGCTTTAATTGAGTCAGTGAGGAGTACAGATCCAGTTCAAATTCAGTTCTGATTGAACTATTTGATCATAAAGTATTCTTACTTATTAAAGGTAATTACTTTTAAGTGGAGTGGAATAATGAATGGACCCCTTATATATTTTAACTTTTACAAATTCAGAGTAACAGAACCTAAAATGGAGATCATAAAATGAAGTTAAATAAACCAGACAGCAACTACCAAAGGAAAAATCTCCTCATTCACCTGGACCCTTTCATAGGCCTAAATAGCAATTAATGTCAAAATAATCTACCAAATTTCTTTCATAAGATAAATATGGTTCAAATACCTGAACTAGGCAGAGATAAAGAAAATAAAGAGAACCATAAACCAATGTGACTAACAAATATTGATTCAAAATTTGAAAATAAATCCTACTAGAGTCAGATTCCAGAGCATTATGGGAACTGTAGTCCCAAGGGACAAAACAGATTTTCCCCCATATGAGAATTGTCAATTTTGTCCCATTAAACTAAAATTACCATAAATCCACGAAGCCACTTTCTGAACTCTAATTACACTACCAAAAAGCCTTTAGAAATACAACCCCAAAATTATTCACTATATTCTGTTATTGTTCAATCTTGTCTGACTTTTCATGACCCTATTTGGGGTTTTCTTGATTCATTTTACAAATGAGGAAACTGAGTCAAACAGGGTTAAGTGACTTGCCTCACACAGTTAGTAAGTGTATGAGGGCCAATTTGAACTCAGGAAGATGAGTCTTACTGACTCCAGGCCTAGCTTTCTATACAGCCATGTAATTGCCCCATTCACTATACCTGGGTTATATTTATATCAGAGATGCAAGGATAGTATAACATTGGTAATATAATTAACACATTAAAAACACAAACACTTCAAACCACATAATTATATAACTAGACTCTAAAAAAATAAAACAACTTTTAACAAGCATATCATGCATTTATTCTTGAAAAACTACAAAGCACAGACATAGAGGGACCTATGTAAAATCATGAAGAAAAATATGACTCTAAGACCCCAAACCAGCATTATGTACAATGAGGAAGCACTAGAAGCTTTCCAAATGTGTGTAGGGATAAAGCAAGAATGTCCACTCATATTTGATACAATTCTAAAAATCCTAGTAATAGTATGAGGTAAGAGAGATAAATTAAAGGTAAAAATATTGACAAAAGACAGAAAATTATTCCTATTTTCAGATGGCATGATGGTTTACATTGAAAATCCTAGAGAATAATAAGGAAAACAATTGAGATAATAGATATTGGTACTGTCCATGTGATTTTTTTGGTATAAGGAACTCTCAGTGGAGGTCAGACCCCTTCTCTGAACAATATTGTAGAGTTGTATAAAACCAAGGGAAACTAAGGAGTTTGACCAGGGTCACACAGTCAGAATGTGAGAGGCAATCTTCCTAGCCTGAGACTAGTTCTCTTTCAGTTATGGTGCTTCTCATAAAAACTAACAGGTTCTGTAAAGTAGCAGGGATACAAAATAACTATGTAAAAATCATCAGTATCTCTGTATGGTATTAAGAAAACCCAGGAGGAAATAATAGAAAGGGAAATATCATTTGAAATAACTCAAAAAGAAATAAAATACCTGTGAGTCAATCTATAAAAACTTATTTAAAACATAAATAAATTATAAAATGTACTTTGCAGAATTAAAGAATGACTTGAATAATTATTGATAATGGTTGGAACACACAAATAGGATAAAAAGCATGATATGACCTAAATTATTTTACATATTTGTGGCTGTACTAGAACAAACTATCCATTGGATACTTTATAGGAGTTATATGAAATAATGGCAAATTTTATTTGAAAAGAAAAAGGTCTAGACTCTCAAGGGAAATAATGAAAATAAAATGTAAGAATGAATGAGGTATAGCTAAATTATATTATAAAGCAGTATTTACCAATGTTATTTAATCCTGGTTTTAAAAAAATAGAAAACTAGATCAATAGAACAAATTAGAGAATCAAGAATAAGCAATAAACTCAACAAGTCAGCATTTGATAAAACTGGGAATCTCAGTGGAGACCTACATTAGTGGGAATAAGTTCATAACACAGATAAATTTTGTTTTTACTTGACCTGAAGTATTTGAATGTGAAGTACACAAACCCAAAGTTGAACAGTGCTTGTTTAGCAAAGTGCCATAATATCTCTCATATTTCCCAATATTGTTCATTTTGGCAAGTACCACATTATAGGCCAGTTTCCCCAAATATCTGCAGTTCTTGTATTTACTAATTTTATTGATGTGTTTTATTTTTATATTAGAAACATTTGCAAATTACCTCATCTCCAAAAGGATTATCATGCAAAAAAAGTAAAACAATTAGCAAAATTAATGACAGTGATCTCATCTAGAACAATATTTTACATCTGTAGCATTACTCCCAACTCTCTGTTTTTAATTGTTTTATTACTAAAAATCTATTTTCACTCACTTCCTCCTCCAACTCATTGGAAAAAAAAGAAAGAAAAACAGATTCCTTGCCCTAAATATGCCTAGTTAAGCAAAACATTTTCTCTTATTGTCTGTATACAGAAATATGTTTCTCAAGCTACCACATTGTATTGGTCATAACTTTTTACAGCTTTCAAAATTATTTGTCTTTATAGTGTTGTTATTCTATGAGAATTCTATTATGTTATTCTATATTACCACAACTTATTCAACCATATTTCAACTGATGGACATTTCTTTAGTTTATATTTTAGGCCATCAAAAAGACTGATGTAAATATTGTCCTCTATATAGGCCATTTTCTTATTTCTTTATCCCTTTTGGATAAAGATAGGTCTTAATTACTGTTTTGATAAAGACAAAAGATCACAATGTTTGCTTTATAGAAAAACTTTAGCTATAAATGACACAATAATTTGAAATATTTTGAAAGTCTACTTGTAGGGGCAGCTAGGTGGCACAGTAAATAGATCACCAGCCCTGGAGTCAGGAAGACCTGAGTTCAAATCCAGCTTCAAATCCACTTGACACTTACTAGCTATGTGACCTTGGGCAAGTCACTTAACCCCAATTTCCTTGCTTTTCCCCCTCCAAAAAAAAAAAATCTACTTGTATAAGGGGCAGTTAGATGATACAGTGGATAGTCCTGGAGACAGAAAATCTAATCTTCCTAAATTCAAATCTGACCTTAGATAGTTATAGTGAGGTAACCCTGGGCAAGTCACTTAATCCTCTTTGCCTCAGTTTTCTCATCTGTAAAATGAACTGGAGAAGGAAATGGCAAACCAATTCAGTATCTTTACCAGGAAAACCTCAAATGTGTTTGGGAAAACCACAAAGAGTTGGACAGACTGAAAACTTGCAGAATATATTGACAGGTTTTTCTAGATAAAATTAGATATAAGTGAATCTAATTATAAGCAAAAGCAAACTTAAGAAAAACTTACTAAAACATCAAAAGGATTGCTTGCACATCATATGAAGCTAACTGCAAAATAACTGAGCATAAAAGCTTCATTTTATAGGAGACATATTTTTCCACAATTGATCTAGTTCAAACAATGCTCTGAGAATCCTATGCAAAACAGCTTCGAATAATTCCACTTACAGATTTTATGGTGAGGAGAATTGTCCATGTGTCTGAAGATCTTTGCAAACAATTCTATGAGAAACTAAAGCATACCCATTTGACTACATATTCACAATATATTGTTGAAACTAATAGTGAAGATTTGATACTTTGAAAACTTACTGATGGCAATGCCGCAAAAGATAAATTTTTAATATAATTGACAAGTTGGGTTTCTAATGAAATGAAAGAATGTGAGAAAATTGTATCAGACTCTACACTAACACCGCTTAATCCATATCAGACTGAAATACAACAAACATATTCTACTTTAAAATATGGCCCTTTGTGCAAATTGTACAGATTACATA
>WOXC01001446.1:0-49632 GCA_011680675.1 Gymnobelideus leadbeateri | reverse complement strand
GGGACAGGGTTTCTTAACTTGAACTTGTTCAGTTGCTGGACAATGATGCAAAGAAACTGTTATCAATATCAAACTTTTTCAAATTGTGAATAGAATTGTAAGGAGAATATAAATAATATTCTTTTTAGTCACAATCTTACACACCCCAGTGACTCCCTGTTACCTTCAGGATCAAATATAAATCCTCTTTCATTTAAAGGTCTTCATTACCTTCCCTCTTTCCCTTTCTAGTCTTCTTATACCATATATCTGCCCCGATAGTCTGTGACCAAAGTGACACTTTTAGATTCCTTAATGTTCCTTCAACAAGAAATTCCATCTCCCAACTCCACGTTTGTCCCTGTCTGTGTTCCATGTCTGGAATTCTCTCCCTTCTCATGTCTGCCTCCTGTCTTTCCTCATGTCTCAACTAAAATTTCATCTTCTGCAGAAAACCTTTCCTCATTTCCCTGAATTCTAATGCATTTTATCTTTTGGTTATTTCTACTTTATACTATTTCCAGCTTCATTGAACATTGATATTTGCATGTTGTCTCTCAAATTAGAGTATAAGCTCCCTGAAAAGTGCTGAGCACTTTTTAAGAATTTAATAAATGTTTATTGAATCACTGTTAGTTATACAAAGATTTCATTATTTATATTTGTTTTTGTCTCCACAAATAAACACTAAAATATGCAACAGATGGTAGGCTTCCTCATTCACCACCCCAATATCTGCCCACATCTTGGCTCTTGGGCCCAGCTACCCCCCCACTCTTCATCTTCCCTACACCCCTGTTGGCTCTGAAACAGCAATGAAGACTCAGAGAGTATGACTTCTGCTGTTCTGACCAGGACAGAATACAAAATTCAAATGTGTTTTGGCACAAACAATGTCTTTTGCAGCAAAAATGAGTCTTCTGTTCCTAGTGCAAAGAGTGTTGCAGAGAAAAAGCATAATGAAAAAGAAAGTACAAATAACTTGTTGCATATTATAAGGTATATAAAACTTGAATTAAGCATACCAAATATGTTGTGGACATAAAAACACACAACCAAGACACAAAGGAAGGAGGAAGTTAAAAACCTGAGGAGGACAAATAGTGTGTTTCAGAAAGCTGTGGAAAATTCTGTAGTCACCAGTCACTGAGTCATGAATTAGTGACTGCTGCAAGGGCTTTTGCTTATTTTCCTTTATACAAACTGTCATTAAAATCAGAGTTGCTTGGTCAGTTGATGAAGCATGAGAAAGACTTCAGAGCACACCAAGGAAAAGAAACAAATGCAATAAGTATTTGTGACATCATTTCAAATATGACGACTTCCAAGCCATCTATATCTCAAATTTGTTTCAGGCCAGACCATCAGATTCAATTTGATAAAGGGCATCGATTTTTGACTACAAGTAAGTTGTTGGTTCTTAATTCTAGGAAAAGGAATGGATTATTCCAAGGGAAGAGACTAAATGTTTTTCTTGTTGTGGAGACAGCTCCTAAAGAAGCACCTGAACAGAGATTTCACCAGCACTTAAGCAGTTAGCCAGAGTAAATCAACAGATTTCTCAGAATGCTTTTGAAGAGATGATCCAGTGTACAAAAGAGGGAAAAAGCCATGCACATTCCCAATTAACAAGAAGTGTTGATGATGATGATGGTGCTTATATTCCTGAACATATATTTTTGTTCAAATATCTGGAAGATTTTTTCAAAGCAAGGACAAATTTATAATTTCATGTAAATAGTTATTTGTAGACTCTGCAAAAACCCACTTTAATTGTTAAACAGAAAGTTGAGCATATATATATATAATGGTTTCAGAATTATATCTATTTAAAATTATATTCTTAGAGAAATTAACACATAATTCAACTTAAAACAATGAAATTTATGTTCTTCTGGAGATGGACAATCACAGAATATATAGAAATGTATTTTTTCCTCTTCATAATAGCTTGTGGTGGATAATTGTTCTAGTATACTTTCACTGCAAAATCATTAAATTGTTGGAGGCTAATCATGGTAGCTGAAATTATTTTCTGTTGTTAAGTTTCATTATATTTCATAGGTAATAAAAATTTTGACATGAGAGATATAATTTATCATTAATATATATGTATATATATATGTTAATTAGTAATTTCTGACTCTTTGTGACTCCATTCGGATTTTCTTGGCAAAGATATTGAACTGGTTTTCTATTTCCTTCATCAGCTCATTTTATAAGTGAGGAAACTGAGGCAAATAGGGTTAAGTGATTTGCCCATGGTCATATAGCTGATAAGTGTCTGAGACTGTATTTGAACTCTGGAAGAGGAATCTTCCTAACTCCAGGTTCAGCACCCTATCCATTACACCCACTAGTTCCCCACTTCCCCGCCCCCCAACAGCAGTATTTCTGTGTGGAAATATTCCATAGTAGGAGTTCTTAGGCTTCTGCCAAATCTTTTTGTGCTTGCTCAGTCATATCCTTTCATATTCTTTGTCCTTATTAATTCTGATCTGGGTCTAATCCTCCTTATAGTGGCCATAAGACCCTGGTTCCCTGTAAAGATTCAGTTTTCA
The DNA here is from genome assembly GCA_011680675.1 of Gymnobelideus leadbeateri. Taxonomy (NCBI): domain Eukaryota; kingdom Metazoa; phylum Chordata; class Mammalia; order Diprotodontia; family Petauridae; genus Gymnobelideus; species Gymnobelideus leadbeateri. Next base: position 47,092 of record WOXC01001446.1, on the reverse strand, counting down.
GTCAATGAGTAGCTACTGAATATCTATTGCCTGTGATATATTTTCTACCAAAACCATCTCAGTGCCCAGCCATGCTTGAACTTACAGTCCGAGATTGTATTTCCTCTGGAACAAGGAATATCCTTGATTCTTTTTATTCCCAGTATCTAACAGTACCTATCACAATGCCTTACCTAAACTCTGCCTCCTAATGTAATTATTTCTTTCACTGCCACTGCCTTTCAATTCATTTGCTCAACCTATAACTTTGGAATTTTCTTGTACCCTTTCAAATTACGTCTTCTACACAATTAATTATCATATTCTATTAAATCTGCCTCCTCTAATGTCTCTAACACCTGTCTCTGTCTTCCTAGTCTCAGTTTAGTATACCCTACTCAGTTTAGTATGCCCCTACTTTAGTATACAAATTCTTATTATTGCAGACCTAGACTTTTCAATAGCCTCCTAGACTTCATTGTGTTACCTCTCAAATCATCAGTCACAGTGCTTCAAGAATAAGTTTTCGCATTCAGTGATTTGATCATATTTTCCTCTGTTCTAAAATCCCAATATTGGACACTTTTCCTGAAGAGTAAAATCACCAATCCCTTGGATCCCAATCTCCCCTAGTCTAACCCTAAGCAACCTTTTCAGCCCCATGACATATAACTATTGTTTAAACCAGAGTTGTCAAACAAATGTTCAGCCAGTTACATTGCCCTCAACACTCTAGAGTGAGGCCAAACAAGACTAAAATGTAATTGGGAAATATTTTAATAAATAAAAGCACAACAGAGCACAGATAATGCTAATATGTGATTTTCTAAATCAATATTCAGCCTACAGGGTTCCTCATATATGGCTTATTGAACCCTATTTCTATCTGAGTTTGACACCACTGGCATAAACAAACTGGTCTTCTATCTATCCTCCACCTTCATTGATTTGTTGCTGTTGTTGCCCATAACTATAATGCTATCCTTTCCTCTTAAATAGTTCAGATGTTTCTTTTTACATGAAGTTTTTCCTGACATCTTAGGCCGAGCTCCCAAGCTTAAAACTTTCACCTTTGGATGTAACGTCACTATATTTTGTATTTTTGTAATGCATTTCTCATGCAGTGTTGTATCTTATAATTATTTATGTCTGTGAATTATCCCCCTATTATAATGTTGGCTCCAAGAGGGACAAGACTCTGTTTTATCTGAACTTAATATCTTCTACAAAGCCAAGCAGGGAGAAAATGAATTGATTTCTTGAATGAAATATGTATTGAAACTGACACAGGTGAAAAAGATGCTACAGAGTAAGGTGTTAAATGGTGCAGAACAGAGTGATATGGAGAATTGAGATAAGGTCCATGGGAGAGTAACATAGATAAGTAAAGGGTTAGAGAATATGAATAAAAACAATACAAACTTTATCTCTCCTAATTATTCCTCAAAGTAAATCTAATATAGATTAGTTTAAAATGCATTTCAAATGGCTGTTCTGCGTGTTGGATTAGTTTCTCCAAAGTGTTTTGCAATTGTGTAGTGAAAGGTGTCATGAAATACAAACTAGTAGCATTACTATGGTGACGTATCACAAAATAATAGCTACATTTAGTTTGGTTTCCATTAGTAACACAGTTATTCTTTTCAGGAGCAGTGATGGGCACATTTAAAAATCAAATAATACCTCATCCATTTTCAAATGCATGGGGATGAAATTCAATAGACAGGATAGAAAAATGCATGGTACTTTTGGTGCATAATAGAAAGCAACAGTTATATTTTTTTGCCTGCCTGCCTTTTTGCAGAGGTGGATATAATAACCATATAAATGAGTGATATCTAAGTTTTGAAGAAACTAGGAAGCCAATTTTAAGTCCTTATCAATAAAAAGAAAATGAAGTCATTTCTTCAATTTTTTTTACCCACAGGATTTATTATATAAACTTATACATCAATCTAATTAAAAGTGTTGTGTCATTAGCATTTCAACAAAGGAATTTCATCAGTAATATGACATAACTTTTCAGACATTCCCTGTAAAGTTATACCAGAATTTTTTTGTCCATTTATGCCCATTTACTTTTCCTTTTATGTGGTCATAGTGCATATTCTGTTCTTATCATTCTCCTTTTTTCACTTTATTTCATATAGTTCCTTCCAGATTTCTCGAAATTTCTTACACTTTTCCATTTAATATAATTGTAAAATTCTATTACATTAATATACCCTGAGTTCCTTAATCATTCCAAAACTCTCATATTTTTAGGGTACTTCCAATTCTCCATCATATATTGTTCTAATCCATTGGTGATATTTTATGACAGTGAGTCAAAAACACTATAGTAACTGTCAAAATTAAAATGAGTACCATGCTCATACTAACAAGGCAAAGAACAGGCATATTGTAGGTATTAGAACACTGGCACATGTAAGAAATATAATCTTTGGATTCTTATTTGCATTCCCAAAAGATGTTATTATAAAAATGTACAAACAACAAAAGATGGATGGATCCAAGAATTATAGAATTTCAGAGTTGCAAGGAACTTCAGTAGTTCTCTAGTCCAACCTATATATGAAAAGAACCCCCATTGTAGCAGTGCCTTTTTTGTCTAGTTTCTGTCTGAAGACATCTCAGAAGGCAGATAGGTGACTCAGTAGAGAAAATTCTGGGCCTGGAGTAAGGAAGATTCATCATCCTGAATTCACATCCAGCTTCAGACACTAATGGGCAAGTCACTTAACTCTTTTTTGCCTCAGTTTCCTCAAGGATAAAATTAACTGGAGAAAGAATGGCAAACCATGCCAATATCTTTGCCAAGAAAACCTCAAATGGGATCAAGAAAAGTCTACATGACTCAACAAAAACAAAAGAGGGTGACTCCACCACCTCTTGAGCAGCCCATTCCACTTACTAGACAGGTCTAAGTAAACATTTTAAAATATACATACATACATACATACATATATAGATATATATGATTCAAAGGCCAGAGTACAAATACAGAATAGAGAAAAAAACATATCATAAACTTCAATATTAGAACTTAAATACAAAGTAAGAAAGAAAAAAATGTGCTGTGTGCATAGCAGAACATGAGAGGATTCAAAATATTTAACAATAAATTTTCATTTCAAGAAAGTCTGTTTGATAAATAATGCATATTGTTCTGAGAATTGTCCATCTTTTCTTCGCTTCCTTGTGAGTTTTCTTCTGTGTGCTATGCTGTGTACTTTTTTACTTTGTTTTTTTTTCCTCCCCCAACCCCAGAAGGGTACAATAAGGATTAGATATGTTTTTCTATAGTTATAAATATATGTACACACACACATACATATAGACATATACTTTCCTGACCATATTCTACCATTGATCTTTGTTTTTATTTTTGTGCATGTCTCTTGTTTCTTATCCTTCCTTCCTCCTATATTTTAAATCAACCCACCACCTTGCTCACCATTATTTGCCTACTCCCGTCTAGGGATCCCTTCCCTATTCTACAATTCTCATAAATCTAAAGACCCTTTATTTTTCTTGACTCTTGTATGTTGAATCTTCTATTAAGTTCAGAGTTTTTTAAACAAAGTCTTGAAAGTTGGAGAGTATATCAAATGACCATTTTTAAAAAATTCTGGATAATACTTAACTTTGTAAGGTATGATATTTTCAACCAGAGCCCCAAAGAACCTTTCAGCAAAAGAGACTTTTGCTCTTTGATATATTGTGTTCCAAGACCTGTGACCCTTTAATATCTCTCCTGCTAGGTCTTGTGTGATTCAAATTGTGACACCATCATATTTAACTGGCTTTAATTTTGATACTTTTAACATTTTTATCCTGGAGCTGTGGGTTTCTGAAATTTGACTCTTAAATATTAGAACTTAAATACAAAGAAAAAATATTCCTGAGTTTTCCTCATAGGATCTCTTTTAAATGATGATTGATGGATTTTTTTTCTGTTTCAACTTTCCCCTCTTGTCCTAATGCTTCGGGACAATTGTCTTTAACCATTTCTTGTATTATTGTATCAAGATTTTTTTTTTTATCACAACGTTCAATTAGTCTGGTTATTTTTATATTTTCTCTTCTTGATCTATTCCCCAAATCTCTTGTTTTTCTTTTAAGATGTTTCACTTTCTTGTCTATTTTTTCATCATTCATGTTTTTGTTTAATTATTTCTTGGTCTCTTATAATTTTGCTATCTTCACTTTGCCAAATCCTTATTTTCAAGGTGTCATTTTCTTCCTTAAGTTTCTGGTTCTCAGGGGTGGCTAGGTGGTACAGTGAATAGAGCACTGGCCCTGGAGTCAGGAGGACCTGAGCTCAAATCTGGCCTCAGACACTCGACACACTTACTAGCATTGTGACCTTGGGCAAGTCACTTAACCCCATTTGCCCTGCCTTCACCCTCCAAAAAAGAAGCAAAAAAAAAAAAAAAAGATTCCGGTTCTCCTTTTCTTACTGGTTGACTTTCCTTTCATAACATTCTTGTTTTTCTTGGATTCTTTTAAAAATATTCCTCCATTTTTGTCCTTTGATTTTTAAAATCTTTTTTTTGAACAAAACAAACTTTTGCTTTATTGATCATGTCTGAAAATAAATTAATTGGTAATGGATAAAACAGAAAAATATGCCATTAGATCAGAAAGGAGAATCTAGAAATAGAGACAAATGTATATGAAGGAGCTAATGATTTTGTTTATACAGCAACAGTATAAAGACTCATTATTAAATAAAAATAGTTGTGAAAATGAGATGGATCCATATTGTCATGCCAGGAGCTAAAATAAGTGCCCATTAATGATTTAATATTTTAAAATTGTATTTCAAAAAGTAGAAATTAAACAATGTATTTATCTCAGAGAAAAATGAAGATCATAGGATCACAGATTTAAAGCTGGGTGGGGGACCTTAGAGGCTAAGTCCATTCTTCCCATTTTATACATGAGGAATCTGTGGTTCTGAGAGGATTTTATTAAAGGGAAGTGCGGGAGGGAAACATTTATTTAAATATTCATAAAATATGTATTTGAAATAATGAAAAATTGAAAAGAGCTTAATATATCCAATGATTAAAGAATGGCTATATAAATTGTGGAATGTATATAATGGAACATGATTGTGCCATAAAAAGTAACAAATATGGAGAATACAAGGAATTTTGGAAAGATATAGAGTAAATGATGAAAAAAACCACACCTCACTTATGACTCCAGTAAAAAAAAATAAGGGTGGCTAGGTGGCACAGTGAATAGAGCACTGGCCCCTGAGTCAGAAGAACCCAAGTTCAAATATGCCCTCAGACATTGAACACCCACCAGCTGTGCGAACCTGGGCAAGTCACCCAACCCCAATGGCACTGCTTTCCCCCCTCCAAAAAAACAAAACAAAACAAACAAACAACAAACAATAAAAATGGTAAGCATATAGATGGACATAAGATCAAGACAGGATACAGAATAAACAAAATAATTTTCTTATTATTTTAAAAAAATTTGCTTTTATTTGGGACTTTTCCCCTTTTATATTTGTGGAGATTATTAACAAGATAATAACAAGATATGTTGAAATAAGATTCATGCTATATTTTTAGGTTAAAAAATTTTTTTTGCAATGTCAAATCTTTTTTTTCCTTAAGTGAAACTGCCTACTCTTTTTTTTTTTGCTTTTTGGAGAGGGGAAGGCAGGGCAGCTGGGACCAAGTGATCCACCCAGGGCCATACAGCCAGCAAGGGCCAAGTGTCTGAGGCTGGACCTGAACTCAGGACCTCCTAACTCTAGGGCCAGTGCTCTACTCACTGCACCAACCAGCTGCCCCAATCCTACATTTTTGAAGAAGAGAAATTTTAAATTGATCATCACCGAAGTGAAGAAACTATATCTGTGCCAAACTTGAATGTAAATTTTACACTTTGAAAATAATTTTCTTTTGAATCATATAAGAGTATGGAGAATATCCATATCTACAAAATCTGAATTTTTTTTCTGGTTCACAATGTGAAGCATGTAGTAGAAAGGGCCTGAGCATTCCATAATGCATACAAAAAGTCTATTCAAAGATTTAAAAAAATTTTAGACCAAGGGTTTTATGTTGATGTTTGCGTTATATGCCTATCTGAGGATTCATAAAACAGTAAGAAAGCCAAATGTTTTTTTCCAACTTCTCAACACATTAGCTCACACATTTTTTTCTAATCAACTTAGTTGAACCAATGTTTTTTAAAATGAATTTTTCTAGTTTATGATAATGGCAGAAGGACACGTAACTATAATATTATATCAATAAATGAGTGGGTGAAATTCATACTGTGATTATTTGGTGTATAAGTACATAATATTTATTGTTAATATTAATAATGCTAATAAGCTGTATTCAGAATTAATGAATATCAACTAAAGCAGTGGTTTTAACTTTTTGTATGTGTCATGGCTTTCCCTTAGGCAGTTTGGTGAAACCCATGGACCCCTTCTCAGAATAATGTTTTCAAATGCATATAATAAAATACATAGAATTACAAAGAACATAATTATATGAATATGAAGTTACAAAAATATTTGAAAAGCAACTTTATGCAGTAATGGTCAAAATCGAGTGGTGGGTCAGTAGAATAGAAAAGTACACAGTAGTAAATGACCATCATAATCTAGAGTTTGATCAACCCCAAAATCCAAGATGGGGGGGGGGGGGATTCAACATTTGACAAAAATGGGAAACTGGAAAGCAATTTGGAAGAGATTAGGCAAAGACCATAATCTCACAATGTAAACCCAAATAAGGTCAAAATAGATAAATGATTCAGACATAAAGGGTTATATTATGAGTAAATTAGGAGAGCATAGAAAATGCACCTGTCAGATCTATGGAGAAGAGAAGAAATAGCATCATAGGATATAAAATGGGTAATTTTGATTACACGAAATTTAAAAGTTTTTGCACAGATAAAACTAATGAAGTCAGAGTTGTTATTGTTCTTTGTTCTTAAAGAGGATCAATGACATTGCAAGAGTGATATCTTGACTTGTAAGTGAATTGGATTTGAGGGATGCAAGACTGTGCAGTTGTCAGCTTCATTTCTTAAGCTTTCCTTGCTTCTTGTACCTGAATGTCAGATTTTCTATTCAACTCTGTTTTTTTAATCAAGAATACTTGAAAGTCCTCTATTCCACTGAATGACCATATTTTCCCCTGAAACATGACACTCAGTTTTGCTGGGTAGGTGATTCTTGGTTTTAACCTGAGCTCCTTTGCCCTCTGGAAAATCATATTCCAAGCCCTTCAACCCCTCAGTGTAGAAGCCACTAGGTCCTGTGTTATCCTGATTGTATTTCCACAATATTTAAATTGTTTTTTCCTGGCTGCTTGTAATATACTCTCCTTGACCTGGGAATTTTGAAATGTGGCTATAATATTCCTAGGAGTTTTCTTTTTGGGATCATTTTTTAGGAGGTGATCAGTGGATTCTTTCAATCTCTCTTTTGCCCTCTGGTTCTAAAACATCAGGGCAGTTTTCCTTGAGAATTTATTGGAGGATGATTTCTAGGTTCTTTCTTTGATCATGGCCTTCAGGTAGTCCAATAATTTTTAAATTATCCCTCCTGGATCTATTTTCCAAGTCAGTGATTTTTCCCATGAGATATTTCACATTGCCTTCTATTCTTTCTTTTGTTTGGATCTGATTAACAGCATCTTGATTTCTCATAAGGTTACTAGTTTCCATTTACTCCAGTCTAATTCTGAAGGAATGACTCTCCTCAGTGCGCTTTTGAGATTCTTTTTCCATCTGGCAAATTTGGCTTTTTAAGGCATTTTTCTCCTCATTGCCTTTTTGAGCCTCTTTTGTCATTTGAGTTAGTCTATTTTGTAAAGTGTTATTTTCCTCAGTCAGGCTGTTGACTCTCACTTTATAATTTTCTTGCACTGTTCTAATTTCTCTCCCCAATTTTTCCTCCACTTCTCTTATTTGCTCCTTAAGGTCCTCAATGGCCTGTTACCAGCTTGTATCTTTCTTGGAAAATTTTGGTGTAAAAGTTCTGACTTCACTGTCTTCCTCTTGTTCCATGCTTTGATCCTTTTTGTTGCCAAAGTAGGATTGTAAAGTTGTGGTACTCTGTTTACTTTGCTTCCTTTGCCTACTCATGTCTCCACTTAGTCACTTGACCCCTGGGTTTTTTGCCATAATAGGACTCTGCCACCAGCCAGGGAAGCTTCTGTCCCAAATACTGGAGTTTTCTCAGCTGCCAGAGATATTAGTTGGGTGCCCTCTCTGAAACCTATACACGCTCTGGTAAGCTGGTCACACACCCCAGGACCTCAACCTCAGACTTCAATCCAGATCCAAGAAGGTTATAGCAAGATCGATTACCACCCCCCCCCCAACCTCGCCCCTACTGGTCCCTTTGTCCACCTAACTCTGTAGGCCAGGACCTGAAGCTGCAAGGTGGTGCTGGCTGCACCTAAGCATCTCAGTGGCTTTTTGCCCTGGGGGCAAAAGCCAAAGCACTCACTCTTCCCACTACTGGTCCCAATGTCTGCAGTACACTGACCTCTCGCTTTCTCCTTAGCATCTATGTGTTGATATTTCTGGAAATGCTACAGCTGCTGGTGTTCTGGAGTCCCTCCAGCCTGCTGCTATTGCCTGCCTTGGGGCTAAAACCTCTGGCTCACACAGGGCTGGGGTGGGCTCCCAGAGCACTGTGCTGGTCACTCCCTGCTGGGCTGTTGGGTTGTCCTTAGCAGTAGGTTAGCTTCTCTGTGTCATTTTGTGGGTTTTGTAGCTCCAGAATTTGTTCAGAGTCTCCTTTTACATGGATTGGGGAAGTGGGGAGCCGGAGCTGCTCGGAAGTCCTCTTTCTACTCTGCCATCTTGGCTCCATCCCTTTAAAATCTTTTTTATAGGTTTTTTGTGAATTCTTTTTGGGGCAGGTAGCCATTTTACATTATTCTTTGGGGGTTTCTTTATTTCAATATCCTCCTCTGAAGATTAACCCCAGTCATCTGTATTCCCATAATAACTTTCTATGGTTGGATTCTTCTTTGCCTGAACATTTTTTTTTTGTGGTAGTAGCTTAATTTTTGTAATCACCTCCAGCCCTGGGGTTTGGGGGATGGTGCCTCTTGCCCTAGATCTTCAGTTCTCCCCTATATCCTGGAGCCAAAGACAAATCCCCCACCTCCTATAAGTACCTACAGCCAGGGGCTTTCTGCCCCACTGCTTCTACACTCACTGGGCAGGTGCTGGTACCTTTTCACCCCACAGCTCTTCACAGCACAACTGGGTCTGGCATTCCTTATCAGAAGAGGTTCCCTCAATCTTCCCGGGCTAAAACTCCCAAATCTCTACTATCGGGGGTAAAAGTTCCTGTAACTGGTGGTGAGGTAGCCTCTCAATCCAATTAACCCTAGGATTTACTGCTTGTTGTTTAAGGAACTTGCTGCGTGCTCTTAAAAGAAAGTTAGTCTGGATGTATTTATTCTTCAGAGGGACCAAACATTGCCCTGGGATTTTTCTTCTGATCTTCTCAAATTGTCACAGGAAGATCCTGGTTATACACCTATTCTTATTTATCTCCATTCACACTTTGCTCTCTCCAAAGTTTTTTTTAACACTTTTATGGGGGAAAATCTTTAGATCTTGGACTTTTCTGACCTACTCTACCATATTCCCAGAATCTTCTACATAAAGATTTTTTTTTCCTTGCCATTTTGAAACAATAGCCAATGGTAGGCATTTAATAAATACTTGTCCACTGACCTATTGTTTTTGCATCTCTCTCTGGGGCAAAACTGGGTAAGCCTAATCGTTATTCATTTGGTAGTATTTAAAATACTTATAGATAGTTATCATGCCCCTACCTTATATTCTTTACCCAATTCCTTTAATCAATTCTCATAAGACATGGATCCAAAGCCCTTCACCAACATATTTGCCTTCCTCTGGTTATTTAAAAGAAAAAAAAAACCTCATGAATATCCTTTAAAATGTAGCATTAATAATTGAAAATAATAAATCAGTTGTGGTCATATAAAGACAAAATAGGACAATGGGATCATCACCTTCTATTCCTAGAAGTTTTACCTATCTTAAGGAAGCCCAAGATTGCATTCCACTGATTGACCTTTAACATACAGTTAAAACTCCCATTCTTTTTTCATAGCTATTGATGTCTAACCATCTTCCTCCATCTCCTTGTGAAGTATTGTTTCTTTGTTTTTGTATCCAAGTGTATGATTTAGTATTTATCCCTATTGAATTTCATCTTCTTAGATTCAGTCCAGCACTCTAGGCTGTCAACGTTTTATTGGACCGTAATTTGTCATTTATTTTGCTTGCTTTATTTCCCAGCTTTATATCATTTGCAAATTGGATGAAAATGTCATCTATACCTTCATCTAAATGATGGATGAAAATGATAAAAAACACAGTCAAGCCATAAGTTCTTAGTGATTGCACTAGAACCTCCTTGCAACACAGACATTAGTTATTACTAACTACTATTTGAATCTGACCATTCAAGTAACTGAATTCATCAAATTGTACCCTCATCTTAATCCATATCTTTCCATCTCCATAAGATTATGAGATATTTGGTGGCATGCAGGAGTAGTAGGGCCAGACAAGGGCTCCCAGGGTGAAGACAGTTCTAAATGTCAGCCTTCTCTGAAATGAGTGTTATTCCTGAGATTGATTACTCAAGCTATGGAGGAGATGGATTAGCTTTTCCCAACTAATATCAGGCTGAGTCCATTTCATTGATTCTAGGAGGAGATGACGTGCTTATGGCCACAGTAACAGGAAGTGAAGAGACTAGTGCCTTCAGGATCCTGGTCATCCAGATAGTTTATGAGACCCTGAAAGAATAGCAGGAGGGCAAGAAAGGGAAGACCACTGTGAAAACTGGGGTTACAGTGTTCAACAAATGGCAGATGAACCCATATGACAGAAGACCAGCTTTTGTAATTGGGTTGTGTGGACTTTGTTGCCAGAGACAAGAAATGAAGTCATGGTACAGGTGTTGGTTGATGAAAGGAGTGATGAAAGGAAAACACTACTACAAAGTGTCCTGTCATGACCAAGGCTTGTGCAGAGTTTACTGGTCAACTTCCTGGGCTTCCCTAGTTTAGGATACCAACAAGTCTGGCTTTGCCTTTGGTGGAACTGGGAAAAAATATCCCATAACAAACAGTTTGACAATTATGGAGAAAAATCCACTATGCATAATATAGTTGGATGTTACCTGGGTATTGACAAAGGACAGGTCAAGTTCTCAAAAAAATGGAAAAGTCCTTGGTATAGCTTTTGAAATACTGGCTCAGCTGAAGAACCAAGCATTCTTTGTTGCTTGTGTCTTGAAGAATGCTAAATTAAAAATTAACTTTGGTGAAGAAGAATTTAAGTTCTCTCCAAAGATGGATTTGTTGATCTCTGCAAGGCTTCTGATGGCCATGGTGTGAAATATCAACATGCAGGAAGTGCACAGGTGGTGCAGACAAAGTTTATTCTCAGTGGTCCCAAGGCTGTCATTTTGGAGCCACCCCTGGAGTTGGCAGAGCAGACTTTGGATAACATCAAGTAGTTTAAGAAATATGTGGATAACCTAAAGCCGAGAGAGCTTCTGATAATTGGTGGTATGGCAGCACAGGATTAGCTATCTGTCTTGGAGCAGGGGGAGGATATTGTTGTTGACACTCCAGGCAGATTGACTGATCTAGTGTCCACTGGGAAGCTCAACTTAATTCCAGATTTGATTCTTCATTCTAGATGAAGCTGACAGATTCTTTCCCAGGGCCATTCTGACTTCATCAATAGGATTCACAGTCAGATTCCTCACATGACTTCTGATAGAAAAAGACTTCAGGTCATTATCTGCTCAGCCACTCCCCACTCTTTTGATGTCAAGAAGCTTCCAGAAAAGATCATGCATTTCCCTACTTGGGTTGATTTGAAAGAAGAAGATTCAGTCCCTGAAACCATGCACCATGTTTGTGTTTCTGTGAGTCTCAAAATGAAACAGACTGTGGGAGAGGATGGGTAAAGCCTACTGAACTGAGGAAGTTCATGCAAAAGAGAACACCAGACTTGGTGACAACAGCCCCAAGATATGGTCTGAAGCCATAAAGATGCTGAAGGGGAACTACACTATCAGGGCAATCAAGGAGCACACTATGGCTCAAGCAATTACCTTCTGTATGATAAAGATAGACTGTGATAAATTGGAGCAGTATTTCACACAGCAAGGAGAAGGTCTGCTCAAAAAAGGACAGCAGTTCTCCTGTGTTTTCCTCATGAGAGGAAGTAACTCTTGGAGACATTTAAGAAAGGAGACATACAGTTTCTGATCAGCACTGCCAATGCCAGTGGGACTGACATCCACAGCGTTCCTTATATCATAAATCTCACCCTAGCCAATGAAAACTAGAACTACTTCCATCAGATTGTCCAGGAAGACAAAGCAAAAAGAATGGGTATCAGGGCGGCTAGATGGCACAGTGAATAGAGAAACGGCCCTGGATTTAGGAGGACCTGAGTTCAGGTCCAGCCTCAGACATTTAACATAGGAACTAGTCATTTGACCTTGGGCAAGTCACTTAACACCAACTGCCCTCCAAAAAAAGTAAAAAAAAAATAAAAGAGGAATGGGTATGGCTATGTCCCTGGAATGACCAAAAAGGAGAAAGTTTCATACCAAATGTGCATCAGTCAGGGGAAGGGATGCTATAACACAAGGCTAAAGGAAGATGGTGGCTGTACCATCTGGTACAATGAGAATGCAGCTTCTCTCTGAGATTGAGGAACACCTGAACTATACCATCTCTCAAGCTGAACCAGACATCAAAGTCCCTGTGGATGAATTTGATGAGAAGGTGATCTAAGGGCAGAAGACAGTAGCTGCGGGAAGGACCTGCCTATGGTAAAAGAGCTGACTGTCCTTGAAAAAGAGGATCAGACTTTGTTCTGGCTCCTTAGCTACCTTCCCAACCAGTTTTCTGGGACTTCGGATGGGGATGATACACACATGTGTCTACAGCTTTGGGGATGCTGGGCCCAGGCTTCAAAGACCACTCAACCAGCATTGGCCTTTCTGGTTGTAATGCTAACCTTACTGCACGTCAAGGAACTTGCATCTAAGTTCTCCACAATGATTGTCTGAAATAAAAATGGCCAGCCTGATGATAGTTTGAAAAAAAGAGAGAGAATAAGATTCTTTAAATCTGATCATCTATGAATTATAACAGGAGGGAAGTTCAACTGTTCCAGTGAGAGCAAATAAATTCCCTAGTATGATGAGTGGGCACTTGGAGAAAACTTATGATATGTCATAATTAAGAGTTGTATAGAATGGATACAGTTGCAATTGAATTTAATTGTTAGAGGAAATATCCATATTAAATACATTTCAGATGAATTTGAGTGCTTAAGTAAGGTGATTACATATTCTTTTAAAAATTATAAATAACAAATAGCGATACTTTTTAAAACCTAGATTTTGCCATCAACTTTGTCCATTTAGATATGCTTTGAGAATACATTCTCTAAATGAACTCACTGGGACAAAAATTATATTAAAAATGTTGAATACTGATAGATAGCTTTCAAAAAATTAGATTGTAATTCCCTCAACAATTGCTATGTATGTCTTATTTCCAAAAACTCATTAGTACAGAGTTTTCTTGCTTTTAATTATTTTTGTTGATTGGATGGAAAAAGGTATGCTAATTTCTGATTATTGAGGAGTTAGAATATTTTTCAATTTATTAATAATCTGTGTGTCTTTTTTGTTTATTCAACTTTATGATTCATTTATCCATTGTTAACTTTGTTTTTTATTAATTTATTAGTTTAGTTTTAGTAAACAAGATTCAATTCCATAGTTCCTTGATTTTCATATTTCCTTTCCCTCCCTCCTCCCACCCCCCACAATAGCATATAGTCCAGTATAGGATCTTCAAATACTTTCACATTAGACATTAGTCCAATGACAAAGGTGTATTGTACTAGGTGGGATGAAAAATGGTAAAGAAGAAATAAAACCAAACAATGAAAAGAAAAAGACAAATTAATTTGCTTCCATCAGGATTCAAGCTCAGTTCTTTATATTTATTTCTCTGGATGTCACATCTCTTTACTTCATGAGTCTTTTGGGATTGACTTACATCATTGCATTGCTGAAAAGAGTCCAGTCTGTCATAGTTTGTCGTCACACATATGTTGTGTGTGTGATTGTATACAAATTTCTCCTGATTCTACTCTTCTCACTCAGTATCAGTTTGTATAAGCCTCTCCAGGTAAATATGAAAACCTTCTCCTCCTCTTTTCTTATAGCACAATAATATTCCATTACATTCATATACCACAACTTGTTTAACCATTCCCGAATTGATGGGCACCCCTTGAATTTCCAATTCTTTGCAACCACGAAAAGAGCTGCTATTAATATTTGGTACATTTGGGTCTTCCTCCCTCTTCTATGATCTCTTTGGGATATAACCCTAGGAGTGGTATTGCTGGGTCAAAGGGTATGAAAGGATATATGGCCCTTTGGGCATAATTCCAGATTGCTCTCCAGAATGGTTGGATAAGTTCACAACTCCACCAGCAATGTATTAGTGTTCCAATTTGCCAACATCCTCTCCAGCATTTGTCATTTTCTTGTTTTGTCAACTTAGCCAATCTGATTGGAGAGATGTGGTACCTCAGAGTTGCTTTGATATGCATTTCTCTAATCAATAGTGATTTAGAGCATTTCTTCATATGCTTATAGATATCTTTGATTTTTTTCTCTGAAAACTGCCTGTTCATATCCTTTGACCTTTTATCAATTGGGGAATGACTTGTCTTCTTATACATTTGACTCAATTCTCTGCATATTTTAGAAATGAGACCTTCATCAGAGACATAGGTTGTAAAAATTCTTTCCCAATTTCCCACCTCCCTCTTGACATTGGTTACATTGGCTTTGTTTGTACAGAAGCTTTTCAATTTAATGTAATCAAAATTTTCCATTTTGCATTTTATAATGCTCTCTAATTCTTGTTTGGTCCTAAAGCCTTCCCCTCTCCACAAATCTGTCAGGTAAACTATTCCTTACTTTCCCAGATTGCTTACAGTATCATCTTTTATACCTAGATCATGCACCCATTTAGACTTGATTTTGGTATATGGTGTTAGATAATGATCTATGCCCAGTTTCTGCCATACTGTATTCCAGTTTTCCCAGCAGTTTTTTTTTTTGCCCTTAAACAAATACTTTATTAACTTCTGTTTTACATCATTCATTTCTGCCAGATTTTGAGTTACAATCATTTTCCCCCCATTATTCCCCTACCCAACCTCCCAGAATAGCAGTCCCACAAGATATCGCTTCCTCCAATCTGCTCTCTCCCATACCTTCTCCCATACCCCCATCGACTTTTCCATTAGAGGAAGATGAATCTTTGTGTCCCAATGCCTGCACATCTTATCTCCCAATTATAGGCAAAAGAGTATTAATAATAGTATTTATATATATATTTGAAACATTTAATGTTACGACCTTGAATTTCAGATCCATTTCCTTCCTCCCTTGTCACCCATTCCTTCTTGGGATAGAAGTAATTCAGTATATGTTGTACATGTCTAGCGATGCAAAACATTATCATAGTAGATATATTGTGCAAGGCTGCTTATAATTCCCTCCCACTCATCCCACCCCCCAACTGGTCCATTCCCTACATGATCCTGTCCCTCTTCTATAGTGGGTACTTCCAACCTCCCCTCACCCCAAGGATGCCCTCCCATCCATCATCCCTCCTCTCATCCCCCTTCCCCCTATCCTGCTGCAGGTTGAGATATCCCATTTAGTATGTATGTCATTTTCTCCCTGAACCAAATTCAATGTGAATGTGGTTTTGCCTTTTTAGCCTTCCTTATTCTCCCCCTCCTTTGCACCCACTTCCCCTACATGAGATAGTTTACCCTACCATGTCTCTCCCCATCTCCTCTTGCCACTTTCCTCTCTCACCTCATAATTTCATCCCTTGAGTACTCTCCCTTCCCAACAAAATCAACCTATGCCCTCTATCCATATATAACTGTAACCATATACACACACATTCACATATGTATTCATATGACCACACCCCCTTCTTCCATTATTTTCATAGTGGGAAAGATATCATCAGTCACAGATATTGCTTTTCCATATAGGAATGTAAATAGTTCAACTTTGATAAGTTCCTTTTGATTTCTTTTCCCTGATTACCTTCTCAGGCATCTCTTACTTCTTGTGTCTGGATGTCAAATTTTCTATTCAATTCTGGTTTTTTCCTCAAGAATGCTTGAAAGTCCTCTATTCCACTGAATGACCATATTTTCCCCTGAAACAAAATACTCAGTTTTGCTGGGTAGGTGACCCTTGGGTTCATTCCCAGTTCTTTTGCCCTCTGGAATATCATATTCCATGCCCTTCGATCCCTCAGTGTAGAAGCTGCCAGGTCCTGGGCTATTCTGATTGTGTTTCCACAATATTGAAATTGTTTCTTCCTGGCCGCTTGTAGTATTTTCTCCTTGATCTTGGGATTCTGGAACCTGGCTATAATATTTCTGGGAGTTTTCTTTTTGGGATCTTTTTCAGGAGGTGATCGGTGGATTCTTTCAACCTCTATTTTGCCCTCTGGATCTAAAACATCAGGGCAGTTTTCCTTGAGAATTTCTTGAAGGGTGATTTCTAGGTTCTTTCTTTGATCATGGCTTTCAGGTAGTCCAATAATTTTTAAATTGTCTCTCCTGGATCTATTTTCCAGGTCAGTGGTTTTTCCCATGAGATATTTCACATTGCCTTCTAATCTTTCGTTTGTTTGGATCTGCTTAACAGCATCTTGATTTCTCATAAAGTCACTAGCTTCCATTTGCTCCAGTCTAACTCTGAAGGAATGAATCTCCTCAGTGAACTTTTGAGATTCTTTTTCCATCTGGCAAATTCGACTTTTTAAGGCATTCTTCTCCTCATTGCCCTTTTGGGCCTCCTTTGCCATTTGAGCTAGTCTATTTTTTAAGGTGTTGTTTTCCTCAGTCAGGCTGTTGACCCTCATTTCATACTTTTCCTGCATCCTTCTCATTTCTCTTTCTAATTTTTCCTCCACTTCTCTTATTTGATTTTTAAAGTCCTTCTTAAGGTCCTCTATGGCCTGCAACCCACTCATGTTTTCCCCTGGGGCTTTTGGAGCAGGACTTCTGACCTCACAGTCCTTTTCCCGCTCTATGCCCCCAAAATAGGAGTCTAGGGTTGCATTTTTCTGTTTCCTTTGCCTTGGCATGTTGCCACTTAATTGCTTGACTTTTGGGCTTGTTGCCACACTATGGCTTTAAGGCCAGATAGAGGAATTTTCGTCCCGAACGTGTGGGGGGCAACTTCCGTTTCTGGCAAGCTGTAAACCCACCCACAACTTCCACCCTAGATCACAATCCAGATCCAGGGAGGTTAAAGCAAGAGCGATTACCCCCCAAGACTGATCGCTGGATCTCCCCACGATTTGTAGGCTGGGAGCCGGAAATGCCTCTGAAAACTACAAAATGGCGTGTCTCCTCAGCGGCTTCTAGCCCCCAGGGGAGGGAGCTGACGCATTCCCCAAATACAGGTCCCAAAGTCCATAGGACACTAACCTCTTACTTTGTCCTAGGCAAGTCTATGTTGATAATTCTGGAGTCTCCACAGTTCCTGGTGTTCTGGGGTTCCTCCAGCCGGCTGCTGGCCCTGCCGCCCTGGGGCTAAAACCTCGGCTCACATGGACCTGGGCTCGGCTCGGCTCCTGCGCTCTGCGCGCTGCCGGCTCCCAGACCACTGCGCTGGTCCTTCCTGCAGGGTGCTGGGCTGTCCTCAGCGGGAGGTTAGCTTCTCTGTGTCGTTCTGTGGGTGCTGGGGCTCCAGAAGATTTTCAGAGTCCTTTTTTTACATAGTTTGTGGAGAATCTGGGGGCAGAGAGGCTTGGACGAGCTGTTTCTACTCCGCCATCTTGGCTCCGCCCCCCTCCCAGCAGTTTTTTTCAAATAGTGCATTCTTATCCCCAAAACTGGGGTCTTTGGGTTTATCAAACAATAGATCACTATATTCATTAACTACTGGGTCACCTGCGCTTAATCTATTCCATTGATCCACTACTCTACACCTCTGCCAGTACCAAGCAGTTTTGATGATTGCTGCTGTATAATACAGATTAAAATATGGCATAGCTCCACCTTCCCTAGCATTTCTTTTCATTAATTCCCTTGATATTCTAGACTGTTTGTTTTTCCAAATAAATTTTATTACTATTTTGTCTAACTCTAAAAAGTAGGTTTTTTTGGTAAACTGATTGGTATGGCACTAAATATATCATTTAGTTTGGGTAAAATTGTCATTTTTGTTATATTAGCTCGACCCAGGACTAGTAATTGATATTTTTCCAATTGCTTAGATCTGATTTTATTTCTGTGAGAAGTGTTTTGTAATTGTAATCATATAGGTCCTGGGATTATTTTGGCAGGTAGATTCCCAAATATTTTATAATGTCTACAGTGACTTTAAATGGGATTTCTCTTTCTATCTCTTGCTGTTGAATTTCATTAGAGATATACAAGAATGCTGAGGATTTATATGGGTTTATTTTATATCCTGCAACTTTGCCAAATTTATTTATTTTCTCAAGTAGTTTTTTACTTGATTCTCTAGGATTCTCTAAATATATTATCATATCTTCTGCGAAGAGTGATAGCTTGGTCTCTTCTTTGCCTAATTTGATTCCTTTGATTTCTTTTTCTTCTCTAATTGCTACTGCTAGTGTTTCTAGTACCAGATTGAATAAGAGGTGTGATAGTGGACACCCTTGTTTCACTCCTGATCTTATTGGAAAGGCTTCTAGTTTATCCCCATTGCATATAATTCTTGCTGATGGTTTTAAATAGATGCTAGCAACTATTTCAAGGAAGGCTCCATTTATTCCCATACCTTCCAGTGTTTTCAATTGGAATGGATGTTGTACTCTGTCAAAAGCCTTTTCTGCATCTATTGAGATGATCATGTGGCTTCTGCTAGTTTTATTGTTGATATGCTCAACCATACTGATGGTTTTCCTAATACTAAACCATCCCTGCATTCCTGGAATGAATCCTACCTGATCAGGGTGTATTATTTTTGTGATAAGTTGTTGGAGTCTTTTGGATAATATTTTATTTAGAATTTTTGTGTATAAATTCATGAGGGAGATTGGTCTATAATTTTCTTTCTCTGTTTTATCTCTTCCTTATTTAGGAATCAGTACCATATTTGTGTCATAGAAAGAGTTTGGTAGGACTCCTTCTTCACTAATTTTCCCAAATAGTTTGTAGAGTTTTGGAATCAATTGTTCTTTAAATGTTTGATAGAATTCACTAGTGAACCCATCTGGCCCTGCAGATTTTTTCCTAGGGAGTTCATTGATGGCTTGTTTGATTTCTTTTTCTGAGATGGGATTATTTAGGTAATTCACTTCCTCTTCAGTTAATCTGGGCAATTTGTGATTTTGTAAATATTCATCCATTTCACTAAGATTGTCATATTTATGTGCATACAATTGGGAAAATAATTCCTCAGTATTATTTTGATTTCCTCTTCATTAGAGGTAGATTCCCCCTTTTTATTTTTGATACTCATAATTTGGTTTTCTTCTTTCTTTTTTTTATCATATTGACTAAGGTCTATCAATTTTGTTGATTTTTTCATAAAACCAGCTCTTAGTTTTATTTATTAATTCAATAGTTTTCTTAATTTCAATTTTATTAATCTCTCCCTTGGTTTTCAATATTTCTAATTTAGTACTAAATTGGAGATTTTCAATTTGTTCTTTATCTAGCTATTTCATTTTCATGTCCAGTTCATTGACCTCCCTTCTCTCTGCTTTATTCAAATATGCACTCAGGTATATAAAACTTCCCCCAAGAACTGTCTTTAATGCATCCCACAAATTTTGGTATGTTGTCTCATTATTATCATTCTCTTGAATGAAAATATTGATGGTTTCTATAATTTCTTGTTTGACCCACCCATTCTTTAGGATTAAATTGTTTAATTTCCAATTAGTTTTTAGTCTATCTTTACATGGCCCTTTATTGCATATAATTTTTATTGCATCATGATCTGAGAATGATGCATTTAATATTAATGCCTTTCTGCACTGAATTGTGAGGATTTTGTGCCGTAGTACATGGTCTATTTTTGAGTATGTATAATGAACTGCTGAGAAGAAAGTAAATTCCTTTTTATGCCCATTCTGTTTTCTCCAGAGATCCAACATATCTAGTCTCCCTAAAATTCTCTTCACCTCCTTAACTTCTTTCTTGTTTATTTTGAGGTTAGATTTATCAAGTTCAGAAAGGGGGAGATTAAGTTCCCCCACTAGTATAGTTTTGCTATCTATTTCTTCCTCTAATTCCTTTAACTTCACTTCTAGGTATTTGGATGCTATACCACTTGGTGCATATATGTTAAATAATGATATTGCTTCATTCTTGATGTTGCCTTTTAGCAGGATATATTTTCCTTCCTTATCTCTTTTAATTGGATCTATTTTTGAAATGAGTGTCAACAGCCTGACTGAGGAAAACAACAGCTTCAAAAATAGACTAACTCAAATGGCAAAGGAGGCCCAAAAGGTCAATGAGGAGAAGAATGCCTTAAAAAGCTGAATTTTCCAGATGGAAAAAGAATCTCAGAAGCTTACTGAGGAGATTCATTCCTTCAGAATTAGACTGGAGCAAATGGAAGCTAGTGACTTTATGAGAAATCAAGATAGCTGTTAGGCAAATCCAAACAAAAGAAAGATTAGAAGGCAATGTGAAATCTCTCATAGGAAAAACCACTGACCTGGAAAATAGATCCAGGAGAGTTAACTTAAAAATTATTGTACTACCTGACAGCCATGATCAAAGAAAGGACCTAGAAATGATCATTCAAGAAATTCTCAAGGAAAACTGCCCTGATGTTTTAAATCCGGAGGGCAAAATACCACTCAACTCCTGAAAATGATCCCAAAAAGAAAACTCCTAGGGATATTATAGAGAGGTTCCAGAATTCCCAGATAAAGGAGAGAATATTATAAGCAGCCAGGAAGAATCAATTTGAATATTGTGGAAATGCAATCAGGATAGCACAGGATCTGGCAGCTTCTACACTGAGGGATCAAAGGGCTTGGAGTATGAAATTCCAGAGAGCAAATGAGCTGGGATTAAAACCAAGAATCACCTACCCAGCAAAACTGAGTATCATGTTTCAGGGGGAAATTTGTTCCTTCAGTGGAATACAGGTCTTTCAAACATTATTGAGGAAAAAACCAGAGTTGAATAGAAAATTTGACATTCAGACACAAGAAGCAAGAGATGCTTGAGAAGGTAAACAGGGAAAAGAAATTATAAGGAACTTATCAAAGTTGTACTATATACATTCCTGCATGGAAAAACAATAATTGTAACTGATGAAACTTTTCTCAGTATGAAAATAGTTGAAGAAGTCTATATGGGCATATGAATACATATTTGAATGTGTGTATATATGTTTACAGGTATACATAGAAGACACAGGTCGATTTTAACAGGAAGGGATGATACTTAAAAGGTGAAATTAAGAGGTGAGTGAGTAATATAATGAGAGGAGATGGGGAGAGACAGAATGGGGTAAACTATCTCATATAGAAGAGGCAAGGGAAAATGGTTACAAGAGAGGGGAAGAACAGGAAGTCAAAAAGGTAAAACCCTATTCTCCTTAAATTTGGCTCAGGGAGAGAATGACATACATACTAAATAGGATATCTCACCCTACAGAAGAGTAGGGGGGAAGAAGATGAGAGGGAGTATGATGGAAGGGAAGGTGGGTGGGAAGGGGTAGAGGGAAATTGGAAGCACCCACTTGTTAAAAGGGACAGGATCAAAGTATGGAATAGACTAAGTGGGAGGTGGGATAGGAGGGAGGGAATTGTAGTCAGTCTTTTATAATATATCTACTATGGTAATGTTTTGCATAGGTACACATGCACAACATATACTGAATTCCTTATCTTCCCAGTAAGGGTGGGTGACAAAGGAGGAAGGGAATGAATCTGGAGTTTAATGTTTTAAAATAAAGTGTGTAAAAATATATAAATACTATTAATAATACTATTTTACATGTAATTGGGAAATAAGATATACAGGCATTGGGGCACAGAGATTCACCTTGCCATACTGAAAAAGTCAAAGGAGGAATGGGAGAAGATATGGGAAAGAGCAGATTTGATGAGAGGATATCTTCCTGGTTCTAGTCCCAGCACTCTATCTACTGCATCACTTAACTGTATATAATGCACACACATATACACACACCACATACCTATATACATGTGTCTAGGTATATATGTAGACACACATATATGTTTATATATATATGTACATACACATGTGTATATTTATGTGTGTGGGGAATATGTATATATATATGAATGTCTATATGTATGAATATATGTATATGTATATATTTCTATCTAAATTATATATGTATACATGTAAATGTATGTATATGTATTTGTGTACAGACAATTTTTAGCGCTAATTTCTATAAGATTTTGGATGCCAAATTGTTTTCTCCCCTTTCCCTCTTTTCCTCTCCCAAAAATGGTAGCAATTTCATATTGATTATGCATGGGCTATCATATAAAACATATTTCCTTATTCATCCCAATTATGGAAGAAAAAACAGATCAAAAGAAAAAAACACACACAATAATAAAGTAAATGGGAAAAAATGCTTTGATCTGTATTCAGATTCCATCAATTCTTTATCTGATTGGGAACAGCATTTTCCTCCCCAAGTCTTTTGTACTTGTCTTAGATTATTGTGCTGCTGTGAAGCACTGAATCATTCACAATTCATCATATAATGTTGATACTGTATACAGTGTTTTCCTGGTCCTGCTCATTTCACTTTGTATCCATTTGTACAAGTCTTTCCAGGTTTTCTGAAACCTGCCTGTTCACAATTTCTTATTGCATAATTGTATATCATTACATTCATATTTCACAGATTGTTCAGTGTAATGGAAATGCAAATTTAAAGATCTTCCCTACCCCTAAGCCCTTTGATAGGCTTAAGAGACTCTGAGAACCTTCCTTGATTTGAAAATATGCTCTGCCCCCAATAGGCTGAATGTGGTCACATGGAGCCTGTGGCAGAAGGCTTGGTTTTCAGGAATACCTACACCTTGATGCTGTGTGATTGGGCAGTGGGTCTAGAGGGTTGTTTCATTCTCTGACCCTGGAGATGCCTATATAATCCTTGATTTGAGGCTTTGCTTTGGGGCTCACTTTGAGAAGTGTTGTGTGATTTCACCAGAGGAGACTCTGGGAAGCTGTTGAGAGCTCCCTGGCTTTGACAACCCAGATGTTGATGCTTCCCTCTCTGGTAACTGTGATTTTGTATTGATGTAATCGTTGGACAGTTTGGAAGCCTGTTTGCTTGATCTGTTTGTTTCTCTATCTTGTAACTTCTGTCTGTATACTCTGAAGTTCAGGGTACCGACCTTTTCCCCCTGAACTAGGTAAATGATATATATTTGATTGATTAAAGTAAGCTTGTTAACCCATTTTGAGTTGCTTCCCTTTAGAAAAGCAGATCTAAGAACCTGTGTTGGCAGCCACCCTTGGGATGTTGTGGTGCTTTCTGTGACATTCAGGCATTCCCAAATTGATAGGCATCCCCCGATTTCCCCACGACAAAAGGAGCTGATATAAATAGTTCTTCCCTATAGGTCCTTTTCCCTTTTTAATGATATCTTTGGAATACAGACCAAGTAGTAATATTACTAGATCAAAGTGTATTTACAGTTTGTATTCACCTTTGGGCATAGTTCCAAGTTGCTTTCCAGAATGGTTGAATTAGTTCATAACTTCACCAATAGAGCATTAGTGTCCCAATTTTCTCACATCTTCTCCAATATTTGTCATTTTCCTTATTATTGTAATATTAGCCAATTTGATAGATATTACATGATACCTGAAAGTCATTTTAATTTCTAAAAGCAATTTAGAGCATTCCTTCTTATGACTATAGATAGCTTTGTTTCCCTTCATCTGAAAATAGGCCATTCATATCCTTTAATCATTTATAAATTGGGGAATGGTTTGAATTCACCAAAATTTGACTCATTTCTCTATCTATTTAAGAAAGGAGGCTTTTGTCAGAGACATTTGCTGTAAAGACTGCTTCCTGGGTTTCTGCTTTCCTTCTAATCTTGGTTCCATTGGTTTTATTTGTAAAAAAAAAGTTTATTTTTTTACTTTAATATAATCAAAATGATCGGTTTTATATTTCATAATGTTCTTTATATCTTGTTTGGTGTTGAATCCTTCCCTTCCCCATAGATTTGACTGCTAGACTATCCCTTGTTCTTCTAATTTGCTTATAGTGTCACCATTTATTTCTAAATCATATATATATTTTGACCTTATTTGGGGATACAGCATGAAATGTCAGTCTGTACCTATTTTGTGTCCTCTTGTGTTCCAGTTTTCCCAGCAGTTTTTTTTTTGGCAAATAATGTTTTTAGCCCCAAATCTGGGTTCTTTGGGTTTGTCAGATATTGGCTTGCTATAGCCATTTACTACCCTGTCTTGTGTACCTACTCTATTCCACTGATCAACCACTCTACTTGTTGTCCTTCATTCTGAAAGAGGACTGAAATGACATCATTAAGATAGAGCAAGTTATAGTGTGTCAGGCTGTGGCTGATCAGACCAATACAAGCTTGGAATATTCTACCACAGGTCAGATACAAATAAACCATGTGAATATTTGCGGTGGATTCTCTAAATTTGAGTGTCCTTGTAGTTGTTCTTCTAAACAGCATATGAGCTCTTATTCTGTGAGAGTTCTCCATAAAATAATCTTTTTGGCAAGCATATACTTGGCATTCTAACAACATGGCCAGCCCATTGGAGTTGTGCTCTCTGTAGTAGAGTTTGAATGCTTGGCAGTTTAGTTTGAGAAAGAAACTCTTTGGTACCTTATCCTGCCATGTGATCTTCAGACTCCCCCTAAGACAACAAAGGCCTTTGATTCGGTAAGTCATGAGGGTTTATGGAAAATTATGTCAAAATTTGGTTGCCTAGAGAATTTCATCAGCATTTTCTGTCAATTCCACAAAGGTATGCTTGCCCAGGCTCTGGATAAGGGGCAACTCTCTTGTGCTTGCCTAGTTAGTAATGGCATGAAACAGAGCTGTGTGCTTGCTTCCATGCTTTTTAGCATGGTGTTTTCAGCCTTCAGTGAGAATCAACATGACATCAAGGTCAGTTACCACATTGATAGTAAATTTTTCAGCTTGAAAAGGCTACAAACCATGACCAAAATGGAAGGAGTATTGTAGTATGATTTTCTGTTTTTAGATGATTGTGCACTCATTAGAGCCTCTGAAGCTGAGAGGCATCAAAGTATGGATCAATTCTCTGCTGCAAGTGCTAATTTTGGCTTAACAAAATTAACAGTAAGAAAGCTCTTAAAATAAATAAAATAAGATAAATCTGGGTAAATTATATTTTTGTAAATATTCATTGAGTTTCTTCAGATCACCATTTATTAGCATATAATTTGGCAAAATATTTCCTAATGATTGTTTTAATTTATTCTTCATTGGTGGTGATTTCATTCTTTTTATTTTTGGTACTGGATATTTGGTTTTCTCTTCTTATTTTTAATCAAATTGACCAGTGGCTTATCTACCTTATTTTTCCCCAATAAAACCACCTCCTATATTTATTTATTATCTCACTATTTTTTTTGTTTGTTTTACTCTCAACTTTATTGATCTCACCTTTGATTTTAAGGGTTTCCAGTATAGGGCTCAATTGGGGATTTTTAATTTGTACTCTTTCTAATTGCATGCACAATTCAGTGATCTCTTCTTTTTCTATTTTGTTGATGTAAGAATTTAAATAAGTGAATTTCCCCTTAAGTAGTGCTTTAACTTCACCCCTTAAATTTAGGGATATTGTCTCATTATTGTGACTCCCTTTGATAAAATTATTGATTGTTTCTATGATTTGTGGTTTGTTTCACTTATTCTTTCGGATTAGATTATTTAGCTTTTAATTAATTTTAATCTATCTTTCCACTGTCCTTTGTTGAATATAATTCTTGTTATATTATGATACAAAAAGAATACTTTCCATATTTTTGCCCTTCTATTTATAATTTTGAGCAGTTTATGCCCTAATACATAGTCAGGTTTTGTGTAGGACCATGAGCTGCTGAGAAGAAGAGTTAGCGCCGGTAACACTTTCTTGGTTTTCTTTTTTTAAATTTTCTTGGTATATCTAGTGTGTATTCTTTTCTCTCATCCTTTTCTTTTGGTTTTGATTAAAAATGATATGGTTATTAAGAAAAGAATAGTTTTTGATAGATATTTTAAAGTCCCAAATTTTACTTTTCCTATCTTGTTAATCTTTTTGGAAATAGTGACATTTTACAAAAGTTCTATCTAAGGACTTAAAATGGCTATCATATAAGAAGAGAGCCCTTGTTTCAGGTAAATAACATAACCTTAAAAAAGAAAGAAAAAAGAAAGAAAATTTAAAAAAAGAAAACAAAAAGGTGCCATGGTCTTAGAGCAAAAGAAACAAAACATCAGAAAACATTGTGGTATAATGTAAAATATAATGATGTCAAAGTGAAGAGAAGGATGCTTGAAACCTGGCTCCAGTTTTTAACAGCTGTCTGGGCTTGGGGGTGATGGTGGAGGTGTTTACCCTTTCTATGTATCAGTCTCCTTATCTGTAAGATAAAAGTGGTACTCTCTTAATCAACCAAGGGTTGTTGAGGAGGAAACAATTTATAAACCTTAAAATTGCAAGATATTATCTATTTTACAATATTATTGTGAGGAAAATATACTTTAATTTACATAACTTTTATAGCTTTCCATGATAATCCATTATTGTTTTTGCTATTGTTATTATTGCTGTTATTACTATTGCTATAGTTATTATTCCAATGTATTCTTTGAAGCAGGGAAAGTAAACATATCCATAGTCCCATTTTGTTGTTTTATGTAATCATATAGTTTTTTCATTTTAATAACTATTCTGCTTGAATTCCTTAATGAGTTATAAAAATGGAACTTGTCCATCTCTTTTAGTGTTTTCAGCTCAGTGTGGACACCTATCATCTTTTCCTAAATTTTAATGTCATAGAGATAGACTACTCTAAAGTAGAAATAGAAAGAAAAAGGGCAGTTGTGAGAAACAAATTTTGTACCCTTGAAATACATTTCAGAATTTCTCTTATGCTTGTACTCAAACTTAATGTCATTGACCTTGGTTTCAGGCATTTAGGTTTCAGGCATTTATTTACACAGTTGTACCATACCTTCCATTTGTTTGCTCTGGAGACCAAAGGGAAAACTTGTCATTTCCTTTCATGTAATTGTTCATTATTACCCACCATTAAGATCCGTCTGTTACAATATTTGCAGGTGGAGATGAGGGCTGTTGAGAATGGTTTTTTTTTTTTGTTTTTTTTTTTTTGTTTTTTGCAGCACATAGATTAAAAGCACTAGTACACTAATTTGGGGATCATTCATCTTGATTTCTGGACTAACCTACTAACCTACACGGGTAGTAATTTTAAGTGATAAATTAAAATCACCTCAGTGTTGTAGTTTCAGATATACATAAAATTACAAAGACATGGCAATCCAGTTTTATTTATCAATAAGATTTCTCATTAAGTTCAGCACATTACAGTAGATCATTTATTTCTACCAGCTGGAATACTTATTAGGAAGGAAACATTTACCTCTTCTTTGCAGAGGAGATAAAGGGATGAAAATAATGCATATACTTTTAGACTTTCATAATGTGTTTTATTAGGTTTGTTGAACTATTTTCTCTTTCTTTGTTTCCTTCTTTATTATGAAATGATATCTATTTTGAAATGTAGATAATGCTAAAACATAAAAATTCATAAAATTATTTAAAAAAAAATAATTGATGGGAAGGGTGTTGAGCTAGCAAGATCGTAGGCTGAGGTATAATGATTAGAACATTGCACATTGAATAGAAGGGAGACAAATTCAAATCTTGTTTCAGACACTAACTAGCTTTGTGATTGTAGCAGTTATTTAATTTCCTTGAGCCTTCAATTTTTCATCAATGAAATGTAAGTAATAGAGTATTGATATACCAGAGTTGTTATGAGGGTAAAATAAAATACTATATATGATGTTTTTTTGCAAATCTTGAAGTACAATATCAATATTAGTGATGAATACATTTTTATTTCATCTTCCTTATTTTCATAATTGGTCAAATGGGATTCTAAAATACTTTGCAGGCTTTTAAAACTGTTGATTTTTCACTATTATTTTTCATTTGAAGAATTCTTTTACATTGAGCTAACTCAAAATCTTGTAGTTGGAATATATCTCAAATTCCATCTAGTACAACACATAAGTACACAGGAATCCCTTTTACATCACTGAAAAATGTCTATTCAGCCACTGCTTAAAAACCACAAGTGAAGGTAAATGTCCTGCCACCAAAGGGAAAGAGCTCATTTCTTTGAGGACAATTCTTGGCACATTTTTCTTTATACAAATCCACTTAATATCTATTGCTTAAATTTTTACTCTAAGTGGCTAAGCAGGATAAGCATAATTTTCCCAAATGATAGGCTTTAATATATTTGAGATAGTTGGTATGCCTATTTTAATTCACCTCTTCTCCAGGTTAAAAATGTGAAGTTCCTTCAGTCTGCAATCTCTTCTCTATCCTTGTTGGCCAAATTTCTAAGCACCGTAGTAAAATAAGGTGCCTAAAACAGAACCTAATAAATAAAACATTGTATAACTAAGAGAGAAAATTCTATTTAGCATTCCTTTCCCTCATTATGGACACTATACCTCTATTTATTTAAACTAGAATAGCATTCAATATCTTGGCTTCAATGCCACTATAAAATTCAGAAAAAGTCTCATTTTTGACATGACATCCTAGATGAGCCTTAAAGAAGCTTGACATTCTGTGAAGTCCAGTTGAGGAGGGAAAGCCTTCCATACATGTGATGACATATTTTGAGACTACATGGTACTACAATCCTTGGTATATTTTCTTTCTTGAAATATCTACATATATATGTCTCATAAACTTTGCTAATGAAGACAATCTTTTTGAATGCAAGTGAAGGAATTTACATTTTATCTATTACATTATGTTTTTCACTTCTGAACTAAAGGTTTGCAAACAATATTCTGGGCCCCATGATATTTATAAGAGCACTGATTAGAAATAAAGTGGATATTCATCAGTTATGAATTGGATGGACAAATTGTTGTATATGGGTATAAAGTAACTGAATGGAATATTATTGTAATGTAAGAGTTATGAAATAAGGAATTTAGAAAAATATAGGAAAATTTAGACAGAATTAGAAAAACAATGTTCATAATGGCTCTAAAATATAAATGAAAATAGAAAAACGACCAAACTGAGCATTGACTTATATAATTATATTGAACAAGCTTGACTTGGAAGAGAAGGTGGAGAAATTTAATTTTTATAATTTAACTGAGGAAGTAGAGAGTGGCTTGAAATATATGAAATAATGAGAAATTCAGAGAAATATTTATGAAGTGAAAAAAATAATAAAAAGTTTGTCAAGTATTCTATTTGGTCAGCAGACAAGCACTACTTTCAAAGGTTGAAATATTGAAATACATTTGTCCAATCCTGAAACTTCAAATTATTTATTGTTTTTCAAAAGTTAAGCTTTTGTGTTTGAAAATATTTGAATGCAAAAGAAAATTCACGTCTACAAAAATACAGATAAATATTTAGAATACAATTTGATATAATTATACGTCTCCTTTGGGAGAACATGTGTATGCTACAAAAGTGTGTCAGCAATCATTTTCAGTGTTATGATTATACCCTTTATGATATTTCTTCCAATTCAGAGATTAGACTTTTTTTTGGTAATTGGTTCCTCTTTGCCAATCCAGATGTTTTGTTTGTGTAATTTATGCATTCCTGTTGACTTTTTAGTAATGGGATTAATTTGGTTCAATCTCATCCTCTTAGCTCAGCTGTGTATTTCTATGTATTCTACAAAGATTGTGAAAAACCTTTCTTCTGTCATCTGTCTTGATTCACCATGCAAATTATACATATTACTCCTTCAAGTATACCAAAAGACCTGGATTTAAATCATTTTTCTGTTATCTAAATAGATACAATTTTAAAAGAGCTTAGCAAAATGCCTGACACATAGTAAGTGCTATAAAAAATGTCTTTTGCCTTCTCTCCACACCATTTCTGGGATCTTGGGCAAATAACCTAACCTTTCTGTACCTGAGTCCTCCTTATGAAATAAATGAGTTGAACTAGATGCCCTTAAGGTCCCTTCACTTCAAATATTTATACCTTTAATACATGTATTTGAGAATTACGTTCAATAATAATAAAAATAAAGAATTCTTAAGTATTGAAAACTTTTAAAAATGATATTATAAATAGGATGTAGTATCCACTACAGTAACTAGAGTAGCTATGAGTCAACAACACCTGAGCTTGAATTCTACTTCTGACACTTACTAGTGTGTGACCCAGGGTAAGTTATTTTAAATCTCTTGGCCTCAGGTTCCTCATTTGTATTTCTTATACCTCAAAGTGTTGTTGTGAAAACCAAGTGAAATAACAGGTATAAAGCACTTGGCAAACTTTAGAGGCATATACAAACTCTGGCTATTATCATTCATTTTACTTATCTTCAAAATATCTGAGAAAATAAGCAAAATGTTTTTTTTTTCTTTTTCCCAAAGAGATATTACAAAGTGGAAAAACAAAGAAACAGAAACTCTGGCTGGATTACTTCTAAAAAGCACTATGATATTTGGTGACATCCAACCTCATGCTTAGATGTAAATAGGGTCAATCCTTTGATAGCTTCTCTCTATTCATCCAAAGAGGAAGAAATCCAGGAAATAAACTACCCTGAGGCTAAAGGGGGAGGTGGGGGCTTTCCCTGAATCTCATTGGCATACCCTATAACTTGTCTCATTGCTAACTCCAAGTATTTTTTTTTCTGCTTTCTACCCAAGAGCACCTTGTTCTCTGCTGACCCAACAGGAGAGTCATGGGGGATCAGTTAATGATATCCTCACATAGTCCTCATCTCCAACTCCAGCATCTCTCTGAATTCCTTCTTGGTATCTCTCAGGGCTTCTCAAATGATGATGATAATCCTAAAATCAAAAAGCCAGAGACATTTAGGGGACTCTAGGTAAAATGTATATGCAACAGTCACCCAATCCCATCAAATCACTATGGAAACATCTCAGGGGAGGCGTTACATGTGTTGCTCCCAACCCATTGATTCATAACCTACTTGAAAAGTCAGGCAAAATATAATGGCTTACAAATTAGAATTGGAAGTGAGGTTAACAATTATCTACTGCAGGTCCCCAGCATTAAATATAAGGAAAATGGGGTTCAAGAAGATAATTTCCTCAAGGTCACACAGGTGCAAAAGCAGAACTGAAATTCTAGCCTATGTTTTCTAATTCCAAATGTAGGATTCTTTCCACTAGACCAGAATTTATTCCCCAATTTAAGGAAGCAAGTATGTAAGCACAGGGAAAGAAACACAATGGAATCAGGATTGCCTTCCAATGATAGAAAACCTACTAATTATAGATAGAAGAGGCTGCTATTTAGAGCAAAAAAAGCTCAAAATTCTAATGCTCTAATTCTAAAGAAGTGATAACTAGCAAGAGCTCATATAAAAAGTATCATCATTTTAATGTCTAGACCATACTGGGACTAATGGAATAACTTCCTAATGGTTCTTTCCTTTTCATTCTCTTCAATCTTAAACCAATGTTTAATATTCATAACAAGACAGTCTTTTATCTCTGATTGTACCATTCCTTTTGCTCTAAAATCTACAAGGCTTCTATTTGTCTACAGTTAAAGTTCAAATATTTTTGCTTGTCTTTCAATTCTCTCCACAATTTAGAAATGCTCCACTTTTTAGTCTCATTTCACATGAATTGGCTCCATCCATTCTGTTTCAGTTAAATTGAATCATACTCTTTGCTGCCTAAATATATGCTGAATAATATTTAACAGCAACAATAGGGTATTTCTGGAAGTGTCACAGGTCTAGGCAGCAAATGTTTATGTGATGATAAAGCATAAAGGGTGTGTTGCCTCCTCTGTGAGCTGGACCCTTCATTTAATCTTCTATGACCTTTTTGACCTTTCCCCTCATGGATAAATGACAGAATTGGACAAGGTGATCCTGAATTCCTTTCTAGCTATATATTTGTGATTGTATTAACAGTGTATCAGTCCGTAGATAAATATTGGTGGTTGAAAACTCCTCCCAGTCCTGTTATCTTTCAGCATAAGCATTGCTCATAACAATTTTTAAATTCCCAATATTTACAAACTCTTGTTGTCCTAGTTTCTTCTACAAACAGTAGGAATGAATTATGTGGTATATTGAACTGGATGAGCATATTCCCCATATCTTTATCTAAATAAAATCTTTAGTTGTTACATACAAACCTATAAATAGATTTACTTAAATGAGGAAAAAGTTAAACATAACAGCATAATGTATCATACCACTGGAAGTCTCCCTCCAGGTTTTCTTATAGCTACTTAATTATAATATCATCATTTCTGTCTGCAAGAATATCATGAAGAAATTTGTTAATGACTCCTAGAAATAAAATTATACTATGGTGTGACATTCCCCTGATCTAAGTTTTCCAGTTTGTTTGTTTTTTTAGTTTTTGACAAATTTTTTAAAGCCTTCTCAGGAGCAAGAACTTTGATTATTTTAACACAACTTTTTGTTTAAGATATGTTCACTTTGTGATCAAAATTTCATTTTTATTCCAAATGCCCACAAACCATTTGTTTAATGATTCTACTGGAATTTTGCTAACAGCAAATGCCAAGCTTACTGATTTATAGTTTGCAGAAAATATGATTTTTATCTTTTTGGCAATCAGGACATGTGCCCAACCAGAGTTCCCTAGCAACTCTCTTATTGTTGATGATTTCTCAAATGTTTATATCAGTTATTATACAATGTGATCTACAAGGTAATTTAACATAGATGCTATTTATCAAAGCCTGATACCTAAACTCAATAAATGAGCAATGTACTTTCTCGCTCACTTGTCTCTGATTTTGCTTTCTTCTAAATTTTAATTTGAAGCTCATTCTTCTCTGTTGAC
The DNA here is from genome assembly GCA_011680675.1 of Gymnobelideus leadbeateri. Taxonomy (NCBI): domain Eukaryota; kingdom Metazoa; phylum Chordata; class Mammalia; order Diprotodontia; family Petauridae; genus Gymnobelideus; species Gymnobelideus leadbeateri. The sequence goes on along the minus strand of WOXC01001446.1, from coordinate 13,853 downwards.
AGGAACTCATATTCATGTAATACCCCTTTGGAAGGTATGAAAGAGAGGCCCTTGTCATCCTTCAGAGCAGGTAAAGATATTCACTGACTGGTTCCTGTAAGCCAGAAGCCTGTAGTTAAAGTAAAGGGTAGTTCCTAACTCACCAGATACTTTCTTTCTGCTAACTCTCAGAGCTTCAGATGGTCAGTGAGGTCTGCATCCTGGACCACAAGATGTGAGCTCAACACCTCCTAAACAAGCCTGTGTCTAGGATGGAGCTTTCACCTATGTGCATTTTCTTTGAAACAGGGTCTTGTGGGTTCTTAAAAGGAATTTGGTTTGTTCTTCCCAGGTACACATGTAGTGTAGCATAGTGTCTACTAGAACAATTTCAGGGGAAACAATAGCACAGAAAAACTAGCCAAAAAGGAGAGAGAGAAAGAGAGACATAGAAAACAGGGAAAGTTAGAGACAGAGATAGAGAGATTGAGACGGAAAGAGAAGCAGACGTAAAGATCAAGAAACAAAGATGGAGAGAGAGGAAAAGTGGCACACAGAGAGAAACAAAAGCACAGAAAGAGATAGACTAAGAAAGACAGAGGCAGAGGAGAAAAGATACAGACAAATAGAAACAATGAAATAAAAAATAAATATAGAGATTGAGGCAGACAGAGAGAGTAATAGATGGAGATAGAAAGGCAGATATAGAGACACAGAGACTGAGATGGAGATGGAAACAGAAGCAGAGACACTGAACGACAGACAAAAAGCTACATTTTCCTCTAGAATCTCAAATATCTTTCCTATCATCTGAATTAAAAAAATATTTTCCAGCATAGAGATTTCCTTGGTGCTGGGTTTGAATCTTGCCTCTGACATTCATTACCTATAATCTTGGTTGTTCTAGTTACCCTTCCGAGGTTTCAATTGCTTCATCTGTAAAATTAGGAGTTCAGATAAAAATAACTCTTTAGTTGTGATAATCAATTTAGTTTTTTTGACTTATACCACACATTACTGATCACTAAGAACAGAATTATAATATGGTAATCTTCTTTAAGGGTCCTATTACTTTTACATCATCATTTTTTTTTGCTGCTGTTGTTGTTGTTGCTCAAGTGAAGTTACCCTCTCTTCCTCAACCTTTGTAATATGAAATTATAACCAAAGCAATTCCAGAATATATCAGATATTTGACTTTTGCCATAAATGAGATTCTCAGTCTCTTGTTGAGATAGTTGACATCCCCTATCACCATTATACCTTACCTTTGTGTCAATTTTGTAATTTGTATTAGGAAAACATCAATTTCCTTTATCTCTCTGGGTAGTTGGCAATTCAATGGCAGGCACATTCTTTCTTTTTGGACTCACTTGTTCATCCTCTATTATACTTTTATACTAAGCATCATATATTTTCATAGATTCCCATGACATATGTTCTTATTCTCCCCATTCTTTCTTGTTGACCTAGTTGTTTTGAATCAATTAAACAATGAAAAGATATCAGTTATTCAAAAGAAAACAAGGCATACACTTCTGTTCTTATTTTAATAAGAAGTTTTCCCTATATGATTCAGGAAGTTCTGAGTTCTTATCTCTGGAACTCACTAGCTATGTGACCCTGGCCAAGGTACACATTTTGTTAACCTCAGTTTTCTTATCGGTAAAATGGAAATAATCATAGCACATACCTTAGAGGGTGGTTGTGAGGCTCATGTAAGATAGCACGTAGAAGGGCATTCCACAATCTTTAAATCACTACATAATTGTCACCTATTATTCTTGTCATTATCATTGCCACTTTCCACCCGCTGTTTCAAGTTCATAATTAGATACAATACTCTCCTGTATCCTTTTTAAACAAAAATTAAGTAGATCTGGTCCTAGCTACCTTCAAATTTGTAATCCAAGAGTGTCCTACCAAAGTAGATGTAAGTTTATAGGACATATCATTTGTATGGGAGAAAGAGTGTGTACACAATATGTATACAAGTATGTATGTATGTATGTTTGTATGTATATATATATGTATATATATATATATATCAGATAGATAGATAGATAGGTAGGTAGATAGATAGAGATATATTTAAATATACTTAAGTAAAAATTAAGGTCATTCTAGGATGTGACAGATCCGGCGTTTCCCTGACATATCTTATCTCTCACCCACAACATCGGGAGATATTACTTAAAAGAAGATAAAGTGAAAAGTGCGTCTGACTGGTCTCAGCTTCACTGATGCAGAGTCTTCTCCCTGTTCCTCCTCCTCCTCCTCCTCCTTTTTCACTTTCTCTTCCTCCTATTCATTTCCCCTCTTCACAATCAACATGAACCTCTGTCTTAACTGGTCTTGGTTTCTCTGTCACCTTCCTAGATATATAGGTAGGGATTAAAAAATCCAAACCACAAGCCTTCTGTGCCTTTCAGACTTAGTGGTTGCCAGTTGTCTTACCCTGATGACCTTGTCCAGATGAATTTCCAGGTAGAGATAAGGAGCTGAAGTGCTGTTGCATTCTTGTTGCATATTTGTACTATGTCAGAGCAAAGTATATCTTCTTTGATAAATATTCAATGACTTTCTAATGTTTAATTTCATCTGAACATTGAATGTGATCAGGGGGTGATGGCTTTAAAACTATGTCTCTTGGATTTGAGTGAGTTCTTTTCAAAATTTACACATAAAATAGGAAAAACGGAACAAAGTAAGAATACTTTACAAATACAACTTTAGTTGAGCTGTGAATTGATGCAATTATTCTGGAAAGCCGCTTGGAATTAGTGAATAAATAGCCTTACCTTTTGATCCAGAGTGCATCTTTTAGTGAAGGAAAAGCCCCAATATACAACAAAATTATTATATCAGCAATTTTGTAGTAGGAGAGAAGTATAAAAACAATTGGTTTCCATCTATTGGGTCATGGCAAAAATAAAAATGTGGTCCACAAGTGAAATTGGTTATTACTGCTTTATAAGAAAAGAAAAAAATGAATAATTCAGAGAAACACGGGAAGACATAGAAAACTGTTGTAGAAAAAAGTGATCAGAGTAGAAAAAGCAACATATAGAATCACTGTAACATTATAAATAGCAAGAAAAGCAGCAATAGAAAAGGAAACTAAATGGTGTAATCAGAGCAAATGCATTTAAATTTAGAAAAGATGTGAGAAAATGTGCATCTTCCCTTTTATTACAGAAGTTGGGGTCTATGGGAAGGGAATACTACATACATGGTCAAATATATTAAATATATTAATTAGCTTTCCTGAACCAGTTTTCCTCTTTTCAGAATGTTTGTTAAAAGAGAAGTATTCCTGGGTGGATGGGGATGGGAAAACCATATGTTCTGATACAAAGTAAGTCATGTGGCTAAATAGTATCCTTAATAGAGCTTTGGATTTGAAATCTTGAAGTCTTGGTTTTGAATCTGGTATCGGATACTTACTTGGTGATATGGTCCTGTACAAATCAGTAAACTTCTGTCAGCCTCAGTTCACTCATCCTCAAAATAAACATAGTAATAATAGCACTTTCCCTACAAGGCTGTTGTAGGTATCACATGCAATTATACACACATGTGCATATATACATATATGTATGTGTGTATACACATTTATATCTAGACATAAAATTTAAAGTACTAGACATGTTTCATCATCATTATTAATTATTTCATGTGAGCAGCTAGGTGGTACAGTAGATAGAGTGCTGGGCCAGGAGTCAGGAAGAATTGAGTTCAAATTTGGCTTTAGAAACTTATTAGCTGTATGGCTCTAGGCAACTCACTTAACCCTTTTTGCCTCAGTTTCCTCATATGTAATATGAGCTAAAGAAAAAATGGCGAATCACTCTAGTATATTTTTCAAGAAAGTCCAAAATGGGGCCATGAACAGTTGGACATGCCTAAAACAAAAACATTATTTAATGCAAAAACTAAGGAACTTTTTTTAAAAGAAAAATTTTTAGAAAGAAGGAATGTGTGAGGATGACTTAGTAGTGGTGTCTCAGGCTAGCTCCCTTCATTATCTAAAACGATCAAGAAATCCAAAAAGTCAAACAGCACTCATGTGTGCATGCACAAACACTCACACACACACACACACACACACACACACACACACATACAGCCACGCACACATGAGGAGGGGATGGAGGGAGAAAAAAATAATATCTTCAGTTGAAAAACTGCACAGAAACACTTGCAGAAAACTGAAGAAATAAGGGTGGCTAGGTGGTGCAGTGAATAGAGCACCAGCACTGGAGTCAGACCTATGTTCAAATCCAGCCTCAGACACTCAACACTTAGTAGCCTAGTGTACTTGGGCAAGTCACTTAACCCCAGTTGCCCTGCCTTCTCCCCTCCAAAAAGCAAAAGCAAAACAAAACAAAACAAAAACAACTGAAGAAATAAACAGACAAAAATGTGTCCTAATACAGTGGAGAAATGCTATCAGGTCAAAGAATATAGAGAAAAATTTCTAGAAGATGAGAATAATACTGTAATAACTATAACTCGAATCCCAAAAATGAGAACAGAAAACTGTAAAAACAGAGATTAAACAAGAGGGACAAAATCAGAGTGTTTGAAAACTTTAATAAAGAAAGAAACTGAAAGCCAGAGCCAATATATGAAAGCAAGAGTGAAAGCAAGAACTCATATGAGCTTCGGTGTAATCCAAAGAAACATCAAATGTCCTGGCCTTGCCCTCAGTCTAGGCACTCAGAGGCCACAGCACAAAAAAAACAAACAAACAAAAAACCCAAAACCAATAACCAATCCCCTAAATTCCAGTTTAAAAATTGCAGGTCAGAAATTTCTATACCCCAAAAGCAGAGATTCACTTTAAAAGTCAGGAAATAGGTGGTAAGGAGAATCCTCGGTGGGTAAGAGTGTCCCAGTCCCACTTTCCAAGTGTGTCCCCCCTCCTCAGTCCAGAAGCCAATAGTGCTATGGCCTCTGTTCTCTTCAGGATCGACCCAAGACCATGGTGGGACTGAAAGTAGTCGCCCCAGATTTCTAGTATGAGCTGAGTGGCGCTGGCTTCAGATTCGCTGTGGTCAAGTTCACCATGAGAGCCTATGCACCATCTTTATGGATAGCACCAGCTTTCAATGGTCTGAGCAATAAGTATACATAGGCAGCTTTTTAGATGTGGATGTACATCAGTGGCAGGGAACAGCTGTCACCAACAATATATCAGCAACACCCACATTTTTCTTTTTTGGAAACAAAGTGCGAGTTGAACTCTATCAAGGAGCAGATGCTGTGGGATTGGAAGAAAAAATTAAGCAACACTTAGAAAACGTCCCTGGAAACAATGAAGACACAGATATCCCCAAAGGCAATATGGATTTAATATCCTTTATTAACAAAGCTGGATGTGAATGTCATAATGAAAGAGATGGGTATGGATTTGATAACTGTTATTGCAAAGACCCTTTCTTCTTGGAATCTGATTGTGATAAACAGCTGCTTATTGCTGTGGCTTTCAATCAGCCTATTAAGCTTTATTCCATGAAATTTAAAGGACCAGATAATAGTCAGGGTCCTAAGTATACAAAAATCTTTACCAGTCTAACCTGCTCTATGGATATGTAAGAGGCAGAAAGAAGTGAACCCACTCAAGCCCTGGAACTAACACAAGATGATATTAAAGAAGATGGTATTGTCCAACTTCCTTATGTTAAATTCCAAAAATACTAACAGTGTAACATTATTTGTTCAGTCCAATCAAGGTGAAGCAGAAACAACATGAATTTCATATTTTACATTTATTGGTACTCTAGTTCAAGCAACAAATATGAATGACTTCAAACAAGTAGTTGTTAAGAAAAGAGAAAGCCATTAAGATGCAGAAGACCCTGGAAAGACCTTATTGCAATGAAAATGAATCTTCACTTTATCTGTGGCTCCTGGATAATCGCTTGACCCTAGCCAGAGACTGTCAATGTTTCCTTTAATGCCATTAGCAATAAATAATTGCTTTTCTTAAAAAAAGAAAAGACCAAGAAATAGGCAATTTAAATGGGCAAAAAGGAAATTGGAAAAGCAAAGACTTTAGAATCCTATTATGGTGAAAGAGAAGAACCAAATTCAGAAGATGACAGTATCCTATACAATATGATCAGGGGTGAAACAAGGATGTCCGCTATTGCCCCTCTCATTCAATTTGGTATTAGAAATATTAGCTGTAGCAATAAAAAGAAAAAGAAGGAATTAGATTAGGCAAAGAAGAGACTAAGTTATCACTCTTTGCAGATGATAATATGATTTACTTAGAGAATCAAGTAAAAAACTACTTGAGATAATAAATTTAGCAAAGTTTCAAGATATAAAATAAGCACACATAAATCCTTGGCATTTCTATATATTTCTAATAAAGCCCAACAGCAAGAAATAGAATGTGAAATTCCATTCAAATTACTGCAGACATTAAAAAATATTGGGGAGTCTACTTACCAAAACAAACCCAGGAACTATAGGAACACAATTATAAAACACTTCACACAAATAGAGTCAGATCTAAATAACTGGGAAAACATCAGTTGCTTGTGATTAGGTTGAGCTAATATAAGAAAAATGACAATTTTACCCAAATTAATTTACCTATTTAGTGTTATACCAATCAATCTAGTAAAAATAAAAAAAATAGAGAGCTAGAAAAAATAGTAATAAAATTCATATGGAAAAACAAAAGGTCAAGACTATAAAATAAATTAATGAAAAAAAATGCTAGGGAAGAGGACATAGCCATAACAGATTTTAAACTGTATTATAAAGCAACAGTTATGAAAATGACTTGGTACTGAATGAGGAATAAGAGTAGAGAATCAATGGAGTAGATTAGGTACACAAGAGAAAGTAGTCAATCACATTAATAATCTACTCTTTGATGAACTCCAAAACTCCTGCTTCTGGGATAAGAACTCACTATTTGACAAAAACTGTTGGGAAAACTGGAAAATAGTATGGAAGAAACTGGGCATAGACCACTATCTTAAACTGTAAGATCTAAATGGCTTCACAATCTATATATAAAGGCTGCTACTGTAAGCAACTGGGAGAGCAAGGAATAGTTTACCAGTCAGACTTATGGGGAAGCAAAGAATTTATAAAGAAACAAGATAGAGAGCATTACAAAATGCAAAATGGATAATTTTGATTGTATTAAATTGAACAGTTTTTGTACAAACAAAGTTAATGTAACCAAGATTAGGAGGAAAACAGGAAATTGGGAAAGAATTTTTACAACCAGTGGCTCTGATAAAGGCCTCCTTTCTAAAATATACAGAGAACTGAGTCAAATATATAAGAATAGAAGTCATTCCCCAATTGTAAATGGTTAAAGGATATGAACAGGCAGTTTTAAGAGGAAGAAATTAAAGATATCTATAATCATATGGAAAAATATGCTCTAAATCACTATTGATTAGAGAAATGCAAATCAAAACAACTCTGAGGTAGCACATCTCACTGCTCAGATTGGATAACATCACAAAACAGGAAAATGATAAATGTTGGCAAAAATGTGGAAAAATAGGAACACTAATGCATTGTTTGTGGAGTTGTGAACTGATTCAACCATTCTGGATAGCAATTTGGAGCTATGCCCAAAGGCATATAACTATGTTCATACCCTTTGACCCACCAATACCACTTGTAGGGCTATATCCCAAAGAGATAGTACAAGTGGAAACAGGACCCATATGTGCAAAAATATTTATTGCATCTTTTTTGTGGTGGCAAAGAATTAGAAATCAAGGGGATGCCCATCAATTGGGGAATGGCTAAATGAGTTGTGGTATATGATTGTAATGTAATACTATTTTGGTATAATAAATGAGGAGCAGACGAACTTCATAATAACCTGGAGAGACATATATAAACTGATGCTGAGTGAGAGCAGCAGAACCAGGAGAACATTGTACATAATTACAGACACATAGTATCTATGATGACTAACTCTCATAGACTGGGCTGCTATCAGCAATGCAATGCTATCATATAAGACAACTCCAAAAGACTCATGATGGAAAGGGCTATCCACATCCAGAGAAATATTTAAAGAAACTGAATGCAGATTGAAGCAAACTACTTGCTTTCTTTTTTGTTTTGTTTTCTTCCTTCTTTCTTTTTGTTCATTCCATTGGTTGTAATCCTTCTTTACAACTTGACTGATGTTTAATGTGAAGGTATTTATTTGTACCTATATGGAATTGCATTTTGCCATGGGTTGGAGGGAGAAGGAGATGGAAGGGGAGAAAATTTGAAACTCAAAAGCTTGTGTAACTGAATGTTGTAAACTAAAAGTAAATGAATAATTTAATTTTTAAAAGGGGGGAGAAAAATATCCTCTGAACAAATATTGATAATTATTAAGGAAAACAAAAAACCTGGCCCCCCCAAAAAGAAAGAAAATAAAGAAACAAATTAAAACTCTCAGAGAATAAATTGAAAAGATAAATGAGAAATAAGCATTTTAACAAGGGTTATGAAAAGAAAGCTTGTGAAGCTGCAAATTAATAGTAATTCTGGAAAACAACTTAGACTTAGGCCACTATGACTGGTTGCTACTATTAACAGATCCTTTAACCTCAGTTATTAGATTGATATAAATGTTTCCACCAATGTGAACAAGAGATTATAGAAGAAGGTGCTTACTCAGCTCATGAAAATATAGGTATCAAACACAAGAAAAGAATACACATTGATAGTTCTAATTCTGGGCCTGGTACTAACATTGAGCTTGAAGACCAAGATCTTCCCTTGTTCAACTTTTTCTCCATGGAGTCAATACTTAGGTGTCCCATGTGGAATTGAGAATTCTTCAGATCTGAGAGTGCTGAGGGCTATATGAATGGATGCTTTTTGTACACTAATGGGTCAGTTAGATATTTGCCACATGTACAAAACATCCAGTTGTACATGATATACATGAAATAAACAAATCTTTGTATTGTAACTGTCTACATGACATGAAATAGAGTCTGGCAACATCCTCTGATTTTTATGTGACGTATAATCTTTCCGTATTTGTTCCATAAGCTAGGGATTTTTTTCCTGAAAATTCTGAGTCATAGGGCCTGCTCCAATCCAAGTAAAGGATGCAGGTAAGACCATAGTCTGATTAAAAAATAAACAAATGAAAAATAAAAAAAAATCTCCTTTTACCCAGTTATGCCACTGCTGAGATGAAACCTGAAAAAGAGCTATTGCCATCAAGAGAAGATCATTATATATATATATATATATAATATATATATATATATACATACATGTATTTGTGTATTTATGTGTGTGTGTATATATGGTGAGCAATATTAGGTATAAACAGCATAACGACAAAATAACAACAAGAAAATCACCAAGTTATGGTTGTGTGATGACTAAACAAAGAATGAAATATGACTGCAATGTAATACTGCAGAATCTATAAAATATGAAAACAAAAATTATAGGTAAAAGTGGAAAGGCTTGTATAACAGTAGACAATGCCACAACACAATGTGAAGAAAGTTCTCTTTCAGATTGAAAGGATTATATGGCCCTGGCCTTTGCTTGAAGGTAATTGACACCATACAGGAAACATCTTGTGATTTGAGAAAGGACTCAAGACCTATAGAAAAAAATGAAAGCAGTTGAGTCATTTGGGAACCACTAGTCATCAGTGGAGTAGGAGTCCCATCTGGGAGAGGAAATCAGTGGACATAAAGAGGAAGATAACTTCCCACTCCTGCCTTTTTTGTACCATTGTTCATGGTGATTTGAACCAGAAAGAGAAACTGCATTCAGCAGGGAGCAGATCGTGAGATAGAGTAACAGTCAATTGGAAGAGAAAACAGCTTCTAGGAGGAGGACCACATGTAGCAGAGAAAGGAGCCAACTATGGATTCAGTTGAAAGCTAGCCCTGACTTGGGTTATTGAAGACTTGGGTTACTGAATTGAATAATTGGGTTACTGAACCAACTGCACGTAGGGTAAAAGAGTTCCAAGCCTTATGCTTCTTAGTTGTGTGTTATCTTGGCACATGTTTCCTTTTGCTTTAATTTTAAATTTAGCCCTACTCTTTCCATAGATACTCTGTATATTTGTGGGAGTATGCACCCTTGATTTAATTGGGAATGGTACAATTTATAACTACTCTTCTTATTTTGACATCATAAGTAAATACATTTGCTAACAGTAAATTATACTTTCTAACTGATTTTTAATGAGAATACTGCAGGGCTATTGTGAATTGTAGTAGTCAGAAAAGCCATATATAAGATACTCTAAAACCTGAAGAGGCAGCTGCCCTCTGAACATGTTCTACCTTGGGGAACAGCTCTTTGTTACTTGTGTATAAAGTGAGGTAAAGTGAAGAACACATTCCCCACCCAAAATGTTCAATTTCTGGAAAGAGTACATAAAAGCAACAAAATGAATGATGTAGATATTGAAGTCAAAGTAATCATAGTTCTTTGTATGAATTATAAAAATAAAAATTGACATATGAAAGATTTTTTAAGGTGATTTTGCTATTCTTTAAAAAAATCTGAAATATACTTGAGGGAAAGAGGTATTATTTTGCTATTTGTTGGGAAACATTCTGTGTCCACAAAAAATGTATTTCTGAGAGGGAAAAATAAAAAAGAGGAAGAAAGGGAATACTTTCCTGAATTTTTCTACTATGTGTCAGTTTTCTTTAGGTGGAGCGGGGTGTCTAAATCCATTTTTAAGGCATCTATCCATCCATCTATCTATCAAAGATACAGATATAGATATAGATACATACATATTACATATATGTGTTTTTATATGTAGATATGTATATAAATCTGAAGAGTATATCTGTATATAGTAGGTATCACCCATAGGCAGCTAATGACTCATGCCCCTTGACCCCTTGCTGCACACCAAAGGATGTCAGGCTGCCCACAAAAATGTAGAGGGAAATATCCTTTTTATGTAGAAGAAATCCTTTCGTGTGTGGCAAACAGCTTTCCTGACCCTAAGCGACTTGCAGGCTGCAAATTGTGTAGGGCTGGTATAGAGCATATATGTATATGTATAAAAGTTTTACATATACACACATAATTTACCATGATGATCTAAAAAATAGAAATGTTTTATTTTTTAAAGTTTCTGATTCTTTGTACTGGGCACACACACAGAAAATAAGCTTTCATTTCCTTGTCAAAATTCCATTAGTCCTGGGTGATTTCATATAATCTCAAATGAATCATATAAATAAATTTTTTCCTCATGCCCTTTGTCTCTAGGACTGATTTGCTGTCATTCTTGATGTAGAATTTATCAGCAAATCTTGATTATATGAGTTATAATGTCTAATAAAGTCCTAGTTTTAAAGTTTGCCCCCTCCTTTTAGAAGTGCTATGCATTAAGGTCTCATTAAATGTCAACTTTATAAAAAGCTTTCTCATAATTACTCTCCTCTAGCATATCTGCCTATATTTTTAAAAAATGAAAAAAAGTTTTTAAAATGAAAGAATTCATTGTCATGCTGGGATGTGTTCAGACTAAGAAAAAATCTTTAAATATAATTTACCATTATTTATTAAATGCCTATTATTACTGGAGATATAAACCAGTAGTAGGCCTTAAATATTTTAACTGACAGAGATTTAAAGAAAGAAAACAAAACTGACCCTGTCTTTAATTAGCTTTCCTTCTATTGGGGATATAATATGCATAGCAAAAAAAAAAAAAGCACAGTAAAAGTAAATTGAGATTGGATAGTTTATTAACAAGCCGGGCCAGGTGAGAGAGCACAGGGAGGAGATTAAAGAAGACTTCACAGAGGAGATATCCTATGAGCTGAGCTTTGAAGGTAGTCAAAGTCCATGAAAGGTAAAGATAAAGACGGTTTGTGGTTTAGCTCCTGCCTTTAACAGATGGTACTTTCTTTGTTTTTATGTGATTGTCTGATCATTCTAATATAGAGGAGAAATATTTTTACTTTGTACTGTGGCTATTAAAAGGTTTGGAACATAAGGAAGAGAAAGAGGAGAAAAAACAAACAAACCCTACCAAGGGCAACAATTAGTTGTCAACATTATATGAACTGAGGTCCAGAGAAGAAAAGACCTATTTACTTGCTATTTACATTGAATTAGGGAGGAGAATCATAAGCTCAAAAACCCTCAGAAGTCAAAGGCAACTAGGAAATCTTATGACACTCTAACAGGAATCTCTGCTCAAATTTCTTCAAATAAAAGTTATTCAGAGTCCATCTGAACAGTTCCAGTGATGAAAAGCCCACTCCTTCCTAAGACAAACTCTTGGCAAATTCGAATTGCATTCTGCATGAATCTTCATCTCTGCAAATTATAACAACTTTGCCTAGTTCTTCCCTTTAGCCATTTTAGTTGTATCTGACTTTTCATGACTCCATCTGAGGTTGTTTTGTTTTTTGTTTTGTTATTGGCTATTTTCTTCTGCAGCTCACTTTATAGATGAAGAAAATGAGGCAAACAGGGTTAAGTGGCTTGCCCAAGGTCACACAGCCATTGTGTTTGAAGCTGGATTTTAATTCAAGAAGGTAGGTCTTCGTCACTCCACTCCTTGTGCTCTATCCACTGAGCCATCTGGTCAGCCATTCCTTCTAAAGAATAAGTCTAATTTCTCTTTTTACATGAGAGTCCTTTGTAAATTGGAGATACCTAATATGTCCTTCACAGATCTCTTTTCCAGAATAAACATCCCACTTCCATGTATGACAAAAAAACCCTTATTGCTCTTTTCCATACATTTTGAAGTTTATCAGTGTTTTTCCACTAATGGGGTCCTCCCAGAAAAGAACATAACACTTCAGATGTAGTTTGATTAGGAAAGAGGGTACAGGGATGCATATAAATTCTTGGGTAGGCCTCATCTATCTCTACCTATTTGAATTTTGCCCTTGCCTCTTCTTCTAGTTGGGAAGTTATTTAAGAAGCTTTTCCTGATTAACCTTGTCAACCCTCAGCTAGAAGTTACCTTTCCTTTCTTTATTCTATCAATTCATTTTGTTTTAATTATATTATGCTTTTATAGTTTGATTTGTATTTTAGCTATCTTTGTATATAAACTCTGAGGTAGGGAAATTTTTCCTTTGTCTTTAACTCTATATAACTAGATTCTAGTATAATGTCTTACACATAATTGATACTTAATAAACATTTATTTTTTATATTTGAATGAGTCAATGAAATATATTTTATTAGTAGTATAGCATAATTTTGTGACACAGTCATCCTTAAGATTATTTGACCTCACATGTTAGAATATAAAAATAAAAATTAGATGAACAGATATGAAACTCTTATATGTGAACCTTTGTTTATGTTATTGCTTCACACAATTTCATAAACTACAAAAATAAAATAAAGAATACTTTTTAAATATGACTATAAATGAAGTTCTCATAAATAAATGATATGGACTTTAATTTCAGAATATAAAAAATAGTATCTTTGTAAATACAGTATACATGTGCAAGTTCAGGGATATTTCACACATTGTATGAATGCTTTATAACTATAGAACAGTGGGTTTTTTCCATTTTTTTCTTCAGACAGAATTAAAAATTTGGTGATCTATGAAGACATCTTTTATAGCATAACAGCTGATATTTCATGGTAGAAAAAATAGAATATTGAATCAGTGCAGTGGCAACTTAGTGAGATTTAATGTTTGTTAAGCCATTATGATGGTATTTGAGGGATAGTAGGTGGAGCAGTAGATATCAAATATTGAGTCTGGAATCAGGAAGACCTGAATTCAAATCCAGCCTCAGGTACTTACTAGCTATTCGGCCCTGGGAAAATCATTTAACCCTATTTACCTTGTTTTTCTCATCTGTAAAATGAACTCGAGAAGGAACTGGCAA
>WOXC01001445.1:0-126464 GCA_011680675.1 Gymnobelideus leadbeateri | reverse complement strand
AACTTTTGGAGCAGGACTTCTGACCTCACAGTCCTTTTCCCGCTCTATGCCCCCAAAATAGGAGTCTAGGGTTGCATTTTTCTGTTTCCTTTGCCTTGGCATGTTGCCACTTAATTGCTTGACTATTGGGCTTGTTGCCACACTATGGCTTTAAGGCCAGATAGAGGAATTTTCGTCCCGAACGTGTGGGGGGCAACTTCCGTTTCTGGCAAGCTATAAACCCACCCACAACTTCCACCCTAGATCCCAATCCAGATCCAGGGAGGTTAAAGCAAGAGCGATTACCCCCCAAGACTGATCGCTGGATCTCCCCACGATTTGTAGGCTGGGAGCCGGAAATGCCTCTGAAAACTACACAGTGGAGCGTCTCCTCAGCAGCTTCTAGCCCCCAGGGGAGGGAGCTGACGCATTCCCCAAATACAGGTCCCAAAGTCCATAGGACACTAACCTCTTACTTTGTCCTAGGCAAGTCTATGTTGATAATTCTGGCGTCTCCACAGTTCCTGGTGTTCTGGGGTTCCTCCAGCCGGCTGCTGGCCCTGCCGCCCTGGGGCTAAAACCTCGGCTCACGTGGACCTGGGCTCGGCTCGGCTCCTGCGCTCTGCGCGCTGCCGGCTCCCAGACCACTGCGCTGGTCCTTCCTGCAGGGTGCTGGGCTGTCCTCAGCGGGAGGTTAGCTTCTCTGTGTCGTTCTGTGGGTGCTGGGGCTCCAGAAGATTTTTCAGAGTCCTTTTTTACATAGTTTGTGGAGAATCTGGGGGCAGAGAGGCTTGGAAGAGCTGTTTCTACTCCGCCATCTTGGCTCCGCCTCTTGTTTGTTTTTTTAACATTACTGCTTTTTGTTTCTTTTTCCAAACTGTCTTTAACTTCTGTATAGATACATTATCAATAAGTTATTCTCTCTTTTGTTACTTTGGTGAGACTTGCTACCACGTATTCAATATTTTTCCAACTGTTTTTTTTTGCCAACTGTTTTTGCTGTGTAGGTCATAAATTCTGCTTTAAAAAACTTATTTCTAGACTTCAGCAGAGTGAGAAGGAGCCACAGCCAGCAGACTCACCCACCCTAAGGGTGATTTGCAGACGTCTCACCATGGGATGGAAGGATCATTCAGAGCTGGGAAAGATAAAGCCTGGGGCCCACAGAAGGGACAGCAGCTTCTCCTGGGGCTATCAGCCCACAGTCTGGAAGTTTAAAAATCATCTACCTGAATTTCCAGAAGCCAAGATGGCAAAGTAAATCCTAGCTGATCTGATGATTCTCCCTCCTTGTCCCAAAAAACCCAGAGATAAATGTCCCACACAGAATAAAATCCTGAAATAGCAGAAATAGCCTCAAGCATAGGAGTCACTGAGAAAGGGTGCAACTGAGGTAGTAAGAAGTCTGATGTGAAGGCAGGAGGGGTCCCAAGAATCCCCACCCCAGCTGACCAGAAGGAGATCCAGAAGCCTAGGGTGGTGGAGCCAGCAAGCACTAACAACACAAGCCCAGGTGGGCCTTAGCACCAAGAGGGGAATCTGCAGACACCAGCTCTGCTGGCTACCAAATGCTGAGCCTGTCTGAGCTTTAGCCAGGGGCATAGAGGCAAATCTGAAGTGGCCAGATCACCCCTTCCCCACAGATTACTCTGTGAGCCTCAGGGCAACTCAGGGGAAAAACTGAGAGTCCTGGCCTTGGGCTCAGTCTAGATACCTGATACAGCACACAAAGTCAACAACCTGACACCTAGCTCCCAGCCTGAGAAACATGGGTCAGAACCCTCTGTATCCCAGAAGCAGAAATACACTTTAAAGGTCAGGAAATAAGCAATTATAATGGGCTGGAAGCAACTTGCAAAGGCAAGACCAAAGACAATTGAATCCTATTATTGTGAAAGAGAAGAATCACTTTCAGGAGACACCATGGACTCTGTATCCACACATGAGATGACAGAAGAAATATGAACTGGTCTCAAGCACAAAAAGCATTCTTGGAGAGCTCAAGAAAGATTTTAAAAGCCAAATTAGAGAGGTAGAAGGTAAATTTAAATCTACAGTGACCAAGCTGGAAAAAAAAATCTCACTGAAGTGAACACATACTTAAAAATAAAAATTTGTGAACTGGGACAGGAGGTTCAAAATCTAACTGGAGAAAATACTTCCCAAAAAAATGAGCTACAAAAACTAACTGAGGAAAATAATTCAATAAAAATTAGAATCAGTCAAATTGAAGCTAAGGACTCTATGTTGCATGAAGAATCAGTCAAGCAAAATATGAAGACTGAAAAATTAAAAGTGTAACATATCTCACTGAAAAAACAACTAACCTAGAGAATAGATCCAGGAGAGATAACCTAAGAATTATTGATCTACCAGAAAGCTATGATGAAAAAAGCAACCTGGACAACATCCTCCAAGAGATTGTCAAAGAAAACTGTCCTGAAGTCCTAGAATCAGAGGAGAAAATAGTTATCGAAAGAATTCACCAGACTCCTCCTGAAAGAGATCCCAGGAGGAATAGAAACAGCGGGTCCAAGGCACGCTCCCCCCAGAGTACCTCCAAACTATGTAAAAGGGGACTCTGAACAACTTCTGGAGCCCCAGCACCCACAGAATGACACAGAAAAGCTAACCTCCCATTGAGGACAGCCCAGCAGCCCTGCAGAAATGACCAGTGAAGCACCAGCAGCACAGAGCTCTGGGAGCTGAACTGAGCCACACCTGAGTGGTGGTTTTAGCCCCAGGGCAGCTGGAGGGACTCCAGAACACCAGCAGCTGTGGTGACTACAGAATTATCAACATAGACATGCCTAAAACAAAATGAGAGGCTAGTGCCCTATGGACTTTGGGACCAGTATGTGGGAAATGCGTCGGCTTCCTCCCCTGGGGGCTAGAAGCCTCTGAGGAGACACACCATTGTGCAGTTTTCAGAGGCAGCTCCAACTCCTGGCCTGTGAACCGTAGGGAGATCCAGCGATCAGTCTCGGGGGAGGTGCGGGGGGGGGGGTAATTGCTCTTGCATTAACCTCCCTGGATCTGGATTGTGATCTGGGGTGGAGGTCTTGGGTGGGTTTCCAGCTTGCCAGAAAGGGAAGTTGCCCCCCCCACACACACATTTGGGGCGAAAGTTCCTGTCTGGCACCAGGCCATACTGTGGCAACAAGCCCCAAAGTCAAGTAATTAAGTGGCAGCATGCCAAGGCAAAGGAAACAAATTAAACAAAAAAATGCAACCTTAGACTCCTACTTTGGGGGCAAAAACGAGCGAAGCATAGAGTGAGAGGAGGACCGTGAGGTCAGAAGTCCTGCTCCAAAAGCCCCAGGGGAAAACATGAGTGGGTTGCAGGCCATAGAGGACCTTAAGAAGGACTTTAAAGATCAAATAAGAGAAGTAGAGGAAAAATTGGAAAGAGAAATGAGAAGGATGCAGGAAAAGTATTAAATGGGGGTCAACAGCCTGATTGAGGAAAACAACACCTTAAAAAATAGACTAACTCAAATGGCAAAGGAGGCCCAAAAGAGCAATGAGGAGAAGAATGCCTTAAAAACTTGAATTTGGGGGTGGCTAAGTGTCGCAGTGAATAGAGCACCAGCCCTGGAATCAGAAGGACCTGAGTTCGGAGCCGGCCTCCAACACTTAATCCACACAAACAAAAACCTAGCCGTGTAACCTTGGGCAAGTTACTTAACCCCAATTGCCCTAAAGAGGCGGCTAGGTGGCGAAGTGAGTAAGAGTGCTGGCCTCGGAGTTGGGATGACCCGAGATCAGATCCGGCCTCAGAAAATGAGCACCCATGCATAAATAATGACTAGCCGTGTAACCTTGAGCAAGTTACTTAACGCCAATTGCTTTAAAAAAAAATAAATAAATAAAATAAAAAACTTGAATTTGCCAGATGGAAAAAGAATCTCAAAAGTTCACTGACGAGATTCATTCCTTCAGAGTTAGAGTGGAGAAAAGAGAAGCTAATGACTTTATGAGAAATCAAGATTCTGTTAAGCAGATCCAAACAAATGCAAGATTAGAAGGCAATGTGAAATATCTCATGGGAAAAACCACTGACCTGGAAAATAGATCCAGGAGAGACAATTTAAAAATTATTGGACTACCTGAAAGCCATGATCAAAGAAAGAACCTAGAAATCACCCTTCAAGAAATTCTCAAGGAAAACTGCCCTGATGTTTTAGCTCCAGAGGACAAAATAGAGGTTGAAAGAATCCACAGATCACCTCCTGAAAAAATTCCCAAAAAGAAAACTCCCAGGAATATTCTATCCAGGTTCCAGAATCCCCAGATCAAGGAGAAAATACTACAAGCAGCCAGGAAGAAACAATTCCAATATTGGGGAAACACAATAAGAATAGCACAGGTCCTTGCAGCTTCTACACTGAGGGATTGAAGGGCATGGAATATGATATTCCAGAGGGCAAAAGATCTGGGAATGAACCCAAGGGTCACCTACCCAGCAAAACTGAGTATTTTGTTTCAGGGGAAAATATGGTCATTCAGTGGAATAGAGGACTTTCAATCATTCTTGAGGAAAAAACCAGAATTGAATAGAAAATTTGGCATCCAGACACAAGAAGCAAGAGATGCCTGAGAAGGTAATCAGGGAAAAGAAATCAACAGGAACTTATAAAGTTGAACTATTTACATTCCTATATGGAAAAACAATAACTGTATCTGATGAAATCTTTCTCAGTATGAAAATAATGGAAGAAGGGTGTATGGTCATATGAATAGATATGTGAATGTGTGTATATATGCTTACAGTTATATATGGATAGAGAGTATAGGTTGAATTTGTTGGGAAGGGAGGATACTCAAGGGGTGAAATTATGAGGTGAGAGAGGAAAGTGGCAAGAGGAGATGGGGAGAGACAGGGTAGGGTAAACTATCTCATGTAGAAGAACCAAGGGGAAGTGGCTGCATGGGAGGGGAAGAATAGGAAGACAAAAAGGCACAACCACGTTCTCATTGAATTTGGTTCAGGGAGAGAATGACATACATACTAAATGGGATATCTCAACCTGCAGCAGAATAGGGGGAAGGGGGATGAGAGGGGGAATGATGGATGGGAGGGAATTGTTGGGGGGAGCATAGGTTGGAAGTACCTACTAGAGAAGAGGGACAGGATCATGTAGGGAATGGACCAGGTGGGGGGTGGGATCGGTGTGAGGGAATTATAAGCAACCTTGTACAATATATCTACTATGGTAAAGTTTTGCATAGCTAGACATGTACAACATATACTGAATTACTTATCTTCCCAGAGGGAATGGGTGACAAGGGAGGAAGGGAATGGTTCTGAAATTCGAGGTCTTAAAATTAAATGTTTCAAATATATATAAATACTATTATTAATACTCTTTGGCTTGTAATGGGGAAATAAGATGTGCAGGCATTGTGGCACAGAGATCCACCTTCCTCTAATGGAAAAATCAAAGGGGGTTTGGGAGAAGATATGGGAGAGAGCAGATTGGAGGAAGCGATATCTTGTGGGACTGCTGTTTTGGGAGGACGTGTAGGGGAGAATGGGGGGGAAAATTGTAACTCAAAATCTGGCGGAAATGAATGATGTAAAACAGAAGTTAATAAAGCAGTTGTTTAAAAAATTAGTAAAAAAAAAAAACTATAACCAAAAAAAAAAAAAAAAGAAAGAAAGAGAACCCAAATTGAAAACCCCAAGAAATATAGTAGCCAAATTCCAGAATTACAAGTTCAAAAAGAAAATACTGCAAGGAGCCAAAAAGAAACAATTCAAATATCGTGGAAGTACAGTCAGGATTAAACAGAACCTAGCTGCTTCTGCATTAAAATATTGGAGGGATTGGAAGTTGATATTTTGTAAAGCAAAAGAGCTAGGACTGCAACCAAGGATCAACTATCTGCAAAACTGAGCATAATCTTTCAGGCAAGCAGATGGTTATTTAAAGAAATAAGGGACTTACATGCTGTCCTAATGAAAAAGCCAGAGCTCAATAAAAAATTTAACCTCCAATTACAAGACTCAAGAAAGACATAAAAAGGTAAACAAGGAAAACTCACACTCGAACACACACACACACACACACACACACACACACACACACACGCAAGCATGCACATAACTTGGGATTCAATAAGAGCAAATTGTTTACATCTCTATATGAGAAACTAATACCTGTCAATACCGAAATTTATATGGTTATCATGACCTTGAAAAGGTATAGATAGAGATAGAAGGTGTGGGTATAAATGAAATAATCTAATGATAAAAAAACCTTATTAAGGGATTCAAAGGCACTGTAGTGGGAGAAAAGGAAAGGATGAAGCATAAAAAGGTAAATTATGACACAAGAAAAAGCATGAAAACATACGAGAGTAGAGGGAAAGGAAGGAAGGAGATCAACATCATATGAACTTTGTTCTCATTGTCTCTTGTTCAAAGAAGGATCAACCAAATCAATTAAATTTAATATTATAATGTGAAAATAGAAAAATTCATTATAATAGAGGGAAAGGAGCACTCTATGAAAGTTGCTCTCATTGTTTTGGGTCCAAAGATGGAATAACATACTCTGAAAAGCAGAATAATTTATTTTTCCCTATAACCAGTAGGAGTGATAAGGGAGGAACGGGGGGGTGGTTAAAAGAGAGGAAAATAGTAGTAAGAAGAAAAGATAGGAAAAGAAGGGTGTCACAGGGAGGGAAAATTGAGGAAGGTGGTGGTCAAAAGGAAAACTTTTAAGGAGGGTAAGGGAGAAGGATTAGCAAAAGCATAATCAGGAGAGGGAATAGGATGGAGGGAAAGACACAGAGAGTAATCATAACTGTGAATGTGAATGCTATGAACTCTCCCAGAAAACAGAAGAGGGTATCAGACATAATTCTAAAATATGCTGTTTACAAGAAACACATTTGAAACAAGGGGATACACACAGGGTAAAGGTAAAAGGCTAGAGTAGAATATATTATGCTTCAGCTAAAGTAAAAAAAAAACAGGGGTAACAATCTTTACCTCAGATAAAGCAAAAGCAAAAATAGATCTAATCAAAAGAGATAAGGAAGGAAGCAATATCCTGCTAAAAGGCACCATTGAGAATGAAGTAATACCACTACTTAACATATACGAACCAAGTGGTATAGTATCTAAATTCCTAGAGGATAAGTTAAGGTAATTAGAGGAAGAAATAGATGACAAAACTGTACTATTTGGGGACCTCAATTTCCCCCTCTCTGAACTTGATAAATCTAACCTCAAAATAAACAAGAAAGAAGTTAAGGAAGTGAGCGGAATTTTAGAGAAGTTAAATATGATAGATATCTAGAGACAACTGAATGAGGATAAAAAGGAATATGCCTTCTTCTCAGTGGTACATGGCACATACACAAAAATAGACCATGTACTAGGGCATAAAAACCTCACAATTCAGTGCAGAAAGGCAGAAATATTGAATGCGTCATTCTCAGATCATGATGCAATAAAAATTACATGCAATAAAGGGCCATGGAAAGATAGGCTAAAAACTAATTGGAAACTAAAGAATTTAATCCTAAAGAATGAGTGGGTTAAACAAGAAATTACAGAAACAATCAGTAACTTCATTCAAGACAATGACAATAATGAGACAATATACCAAAACTTGCGGAATTGCACAAAGGAAGTCCTTAGGGGAAGTTTTATATCCCTGAGTGCATAGATGAATAAATTACAGAATATGGAGGTCAATGAATTGGGCATGAAATTGAAAAAGCTGGGAAAAAAATTGAAAATCCCTAAATAAATACTAAATTAAAAATAATGAAAACCAAAGGAGTGATTAATAAAATTAAAATTAAGAAGACCATTGAATTAAAAGTAAAACTAAGAGCTGTTTTAAAAAAAAACAATAAAACTGATAGACCCTTAGTCTATATGATAAATTAAAAGGAAGAAGAAAACCAAATTATGAGTATCAAAAATGAAAAGGGTGAATCTATCTCCAATGAAGAGGAAATCAAAACAATAATTAGTAATTATTTTTCCCAATTGTATGGACATAAATATGACAATCTTAGTGAAATTGATGAATATTAACAAAAATATAAATTTCCCAGATGAACCAAAGAGGAAATAAATTACATAAACAACCCCATCTTAGAAAAAGAAATCAAAGAAGCCATCAGAGAACTCCCTAAGAAAAAATCTCCAGGGAAAGATGGATTTAATAGCAAATTCTATCAAACTTTTAAAATAAAGTGTATTCCAATACTCTTTAAACACTATTTGGGAAAATTAGTGAAAAAGGAGTCTTACCAAATTCTTTTAATGGTACAAATATGGTACTGATACCTAAATCAGGAAGAAATAAAATGGAGAAAGAAAATTATAGACCAATTTCCCTCATGAATACAGATGCCACAATTTTAAATAAAATATTAGCAAAAAAAACTACAGCAACTTATCACAAAAATAATACACTTTGATCAGGTAGGATTTATTCCAGTTATGCAACGATGGTTTAATATTAGGAAAACCATCAGTATAATTGATCATATCAATAATAAAGCTAGCAGAAATCACATGATTATCTCATGTAGATGCAGGAAAGGCTTTTGACAAAATACAACATCTATTCCTCTTAAAAATACAAAAAAGTAGGGGGCGGAGCCAAGATGGAGGAAAGGAAGCAGTAACCTCGCTGAGCTCCTCTGTCACTAAGTCCAAAAGGGTAAATCTGAGCGGATTCCAGAGTGACGGAGCCCAGTGGAAGACAGAGTGTGGCAGAATCCAGCCCAGGAGCTTGCCCAGAGTGTCCGCACAGGTCGAACGCAGAGCGCGTGGGGTCTGCACAGCTCAGACCTAAGAGCAGGCAGGCAGACTACACCAGAGAGAGAAAAAGCCCCAGCCTGAGGACTTAGCAAGGAGGAATCGCAGTCATCTCGCAGAGGGAACGGATCATTGGAGCCAGGTAGGAGAGTCGGGCCCCCAGTGGAGAGAGTGGCTTCTCAGGCTGCATTCAGCCCCCAGCCTGGAAGTTTAGAAACTGCCTGCCTGTATAATACAGGGGCTGGAATGGCAAAGTAAATTCTAGCTGCTCTGATCCTCCCACCCCTCCTTCATGAAGCAGAAAACCCAAAGATAAGTCTCCCACCCAGATTGAAATCCCAAGTTAATGGAAATAGCCCCAGGCTTGAGAATCTCCAAGAAAGGGTGTAACTGAGACAGCCAGGAATCTGAAGAGAAGAGAGGGAGGGGACCCAACAAGCCCCACCTCACCTCACCAACAAAAGCCTACTTATAGCCCAGGGGTATAGAGGCAGAAATCTGAAGTGGTCAGACTCATCCCCACCTACACATCTACATTCCTCACTGACTTCCCTGACTTAGCCATAAACTAGACACCCAGAGGTATTCAAAGTCAAGGATCAGGCCCCAAACTCATAGCCTGAGACACTAAGAAACAGGAAGTCACAATGGGAAGGAAGGAAGCTGAAAAGGAGAAGGGGAAGGCAAGAAAGTCTATTCGAGCATACTATGCAGGGCAAGAACAACAAAACACACAGGACAATATAGACTCTCTGCCCACACCAGAGACCACAGAAGGAAACATGATCTGGTCTCAAGTCCAAATAGCATTCCTGGAGGAGCTTAAGAAAAATTTTAAAGACCAAATCAGGGAGGCAGTGACCAACTTGGAAAAACGTCTGAGTGAAGTAATTGGAGAAAATACCTCCCTAAAAAATGAACTTCAAAAACTAACTGAAGATCATAATTCACTAAAAATTAGATACAATCAAACTGAAACTCAGAACTCTATGATGCAGCAGGAATCAATCGAAAAAAACAAGATGATCAAAAAATTGCAAGAAAATGTAAAATATCTCACTGGAAAAATAACTGACCTAGAGAACAGATCCAGGAGAGACAACCTAAGAATTATTGGTCTACCAGAAAGCCATGATGAGAAAAGCAGTCTAGACAACATCCTCCAAGAGATTGTCAAAGAAAACTGTCCTGAGGTCCTGGAATCAGAAGATAAAATAGCTATTGATAGAATTCACCGGACTCCTCCTGAAAGAGATCCCAAACTGAAAACTCCAAGAAATATAGTAGCCAAATTCCAGAATTATAAGATTAAAGAAAAATTCTACAAGCAGCCAAAAAGAAACAATTCAAATATCGAGGAACTACAGTTAGGATCACACAGGACCTAGCAGCTTCTACATTAAAAGAGCAGAGGGACTGGAATTTGATATTTCATAGGGCAAGAGAGCTAGGACTACAACCAAGGATTAACTACCCGGCAAAACTGAGCATAATCTTTCAGGCAAGGAGATGGACATTTAATGAAGTAAGGGATTTCCAGACTTTCCTAATGAAAAAGCCAGAGCTCAATGGAAAATTTGATCTCCAATTACAATACTCCAGAAGAACATAAAAAGGTAAACAAGGGTAACATAGACTCACACATGCAGAAGTGCACACACCCACACCCACAAACACAAGCTCATTACCTGGGATGCAACAAGAGCAAAATGTTCACATCCCTATATGTGGAGCTGATAACTGTCAATATTTGAAATCTCTATGATTATCATGACCTGCAAAAGGGTTATACTTAGAGGGTGTGGGTATGAATGCACTAACATGGAGTCTAAAAAAAAAAAAAGACTATTAAGGGGATCAATGGTACTGTAATGGGAAAAAGGAAAGGATGAGCTAGGAAAAGGTAAAATATGCCATCTGAAGAGGCATCAAAACACACTATAGAAGAAGGGAAAGTAAGAGGGAGAGGAACATCATTTAAACACTGTTCTCACTGGTTCTGGTTTAATCAGTGAAGTTTAAGAATCTAACGTGAATAGACACATAAATTCATTAAATAGAGGAATTGGAGGGAGGGAGAGGAGCACTGTTTGAAATTTACTCTCATTGGTTTGGAATCAAACGGGGAGTAATTTACTCTGATAAGTATAAAAATTTATTGTGTCCTATAGATAGTGGGAGGGTAAGGGGGGGGTGAAAAGGAGGAGACTAAAGGGAGGGATTATAAGGGAGGGAAATAGTAGTAAGGGGAGAGGGTAGGTTAAGAAGGGGGGTCACTGGGTGGGAACACTGAGGGAGGGGGCGGTCAAAAGGGAAAACTTCAAGGAGGGGAAGGGAGAAGGAATAAACAAAAACATAAACAGGGGAGGGAATAGGATGGAAGGGAAGAGACAGATAGTCATCATTACTGTGAATGTGAATGGGATGAACTCTCCCATAAAACAGAGGCAGATAGCAGAATGGATTAAAAACCATAATCCTACAATATGCTGTCTTCAAGAAACACATTTGAAACAAAGGGATACCCACAGGGTAAAGGTAAAAGGTTGGAGTAAAATTTATTATGCCTCAGGTAAAGTAAAAAAAGCAGGGGTAGCAATACTTATCTCAGATAAAGCAAAAGCAAAAATAGATCTAATTAAAAGAGATAAGGAAGGAAACTATATCCTACTAAAAGGCACCATTGAGAATGAAGCAATATCACTACTTAATATATATGCACCAAGTGGTATAGCATCCAAATTCCTAGAGGAGAAGTTAAAGGAATTAGAGGAAGAAATAGATAGCAAAACTGTACTAGTGGGGGACCTTAATCTCCCCCTCTCTGAACTCGATAAATCTAACCTCAAAATAAACAAGAAAGAAGTTAAGGAGGTGAATAGAATCTTAGAGAGACTAGATATGATGGATCTCTGGAGAAAACTGAATGGGGAAAAAAAGGAATTTACTTTCTTCTCAGCAGTGCATGGTACATACTCAAAAATAGACCATGTACTAGGGCATAAAAACCTCACAATCCAGTGCAGAAAGGCAGAAATATTAAGCGCATCATTCTCAGATCATGATGCAATAAAAATTATATGCAATAAAGGGCCATGGAAAGATAGACTAAAAACTAATTGGAAACTAAACAATTTAATCCTAAAAAATTGGTGGGTCAAAGAAGAAATTATAGAAACAATCAATAATTTCATTCAAGAGAATGATAATAATGAAACAACATACCAAAATTTGTGGGATGCACTAAAGGCAGTTCTCAGGGGAAGTTTTATATCCCTGAGTGCATACTTAATTAAAGCAGAGAGAAGGGAGGTCAATGAATTGGACATGCAATTGAAAAAGCTAGAAAAAGAACAAATTGAAAATCCCCAATTTAGTACTAAATTAGAAATATTGAAAACCAAAGGTGAGATTAATAAAATTGAAATTAAGAAAACCATTGAATTAATAAATAAAACTAAGAGCTGGTTTTATGAAAAAATCAACAAAATTGATAGACCCTTAGTCAATATGATAAAAAAAAGAAAGAAGAAAACCAAATTATGAGTATCAAAAATAAAAAGGGTGAATCTACCTCCAATGAAGAGGAAATCAAAAAAATAATGAGGAATTATTTTCCCAATTGTATGCACATAAATATGACAATCTTAGTGAAATGGATGAATATTTACAAAATCACAAATTGCCCAGATTAACTGAAGAGGAAGTGAATTACCTAAATAACCCCATCTCAGAAAAAGAAATCAAACAAGCCATCAATGAACTCCCTAGGAAAAAATCTCCAGGGCCAGATGGGTTCAATAGTGCATTCTATCAAACATTTAAAGAACAATTGATTCCAATACTCTACAAACTATTTGGGAAAATTAGTGAAGAAGGAGTCCTATCAAACTCTTTCTATGACACAAATATGGTACTGATTCCTAAATCAGGAAGAGATAAAACAGAGAAAGAAAATTATAGAACAATTTCCCTCATGAATTTAGATGCAAAAATTCTAAATAAAATATTAGCCAAAAGACTCCAACAACTTATCACAAAAATAATACACCCTGATCAGGTAGGATTCATTCCAGGAATGCAAGGATGGTTTCATATTAGGAAAACCATCAATATAATTGAGCATATCAACAACAAAACTAGCAAAAACTACATGATCATCTCAATAGATGCAGAAAAGGCTTTTGACAAAGTACAACATCCATTCCTATTAAAACACTAGAAAGTATAGGAATAAATGGAGCCTTCCTTAAAATAGTTGCTAGCATCTATCTAAAACCATCAGCAAGTATTATATGCAATGGGGATAAACTAGAAGCCTTTCCAATAAGATCAGGAGTGAAACAAGGGTGTCCACTATCACCCCTCTTATTCAATCTGGTACTAGAAACGTTAACAGTAGCAATTAGAGAAGAAAAAGAAATCAAAGGAATCAAATTAGGCAAAGAAGTGACTAAGCTGTCACTCTTTGCAGATGATATGATGATATACTTAGAGAATCCTAGAGAATCAAGTAAAAAATTACTTGAGACAATAAATAAATTTGGCAAAGTTTCAGGATATAAAATAAACCCACATAAATCCTCAGCATTCCTGTACATCTCAAATAAAACTCAACAGCAAGAGATAGAAAGAGAAATCCCATTTAAAGTCACTGTAGACATTATAAAATATTTGGGAATCTACTTGCCAAAACAAACCCAGAATCTATATGATCACAACTACAAAACACTTCTCACACAAATAAAATCAGACCTAAATAGTTGGAAAAATATCAATTGCTCGTGGCTGGGTCGAGCTAATATAATAAAAATGACAATTTTACCCAAACTAAACTATATATTTAGTGCCATACCAATCAACTTACCAAAAAACTACTTTCTAGAGTTAGACAAAACAATAACAAAATTTATTTGGAAAAACAAATGGTCTAGAATATCAAGGGAATTAATGAAAAGAAATGCTAGGGAAGGTGGACTAGCTATGCCAGATCTTAATCTGTATTATACAGCAGCAGTCATCAAAACTGCTTGGTACTGACAGAGGTGTAGAGTAGTGGATCAATGGAATAGATTAGGTGCAGGAGACCCAGCAGTTAATGAATATAGCAATCTATTGTTCAATAAACCCAAAGACCCCAGTTTTTGGGATAAGAATGCACTATTTGACAAAAACTGCTGGGAAAACTGGAATACAGTATGGCAGAAACTGGGCATAGATCACTATCTAACACCATATACCCAAATCAAGTCTAAATGGGTGCATGATCTAGGTGTAAAGGATGATACTGTAAGCAATTTGGGAAAGCAAGGAATAGTTTACCTGACAGATCTGTGGAGAGGGGAAGATTTTAGGACCAAACAAGAATTAGAGAGCATTATAAAATGCAAAATGGATAATTTTGATTACATTAAATTGAAAAGCTTCTGCAAAAACAAAGCCAATGTAACCAAGATCAAGAGGGAGGTGGGGAATTGGGAAAGAATTTTTACAACTTGTGTCTCTGATAAAGGACTCATTTCTAAAATTTATAGAGAATTGAGCCAAATCTATATGAATACAAGTCATTCCCCAATTGAGAAATGGTCAAAGCATATGAATAGGAAGTTTTCAGAGAAAGAAATTAAAGATATCTATAAGCATATGAAGAAATGCTCTAAATCACTATTAATTAGAGAAATGCAAATCAAAACAACTCTGAGATACCACATCTCTCCAGTCAGATTGGCTAAGATGACAAAACAAGAAAGTGACAAATGCTGGAGAGGATGTGGGCAAATTGGAATGATAACACATTGCTGGTGGAGTTGTGAACTTATCCAACCATTCTGGAGAGCAATCTGGAATTATGCCCAAAAGATTATAAATAATTTCATACCCTTTGACCCAGCCATACCACTTTTAGGGTTATATCCCAAAGAGATCATAGTAGTGGGAGGAAGAACCATATGTACAAAAATATTTTTAGCAGCCCTTTTTGTGGTTGCAAAGAATTGGAAACTAAAGGGGTGCCCATCAATTGGGGAATGGCTAAACAAGTTTTGGTATATGAATGTAATGGAATTTTATTGTGCTATAAGAAACGAGGAGGTGATGGATTTCATAATTACCTGGAGAGACTTATACAAACTTATGCTGAGCAAGAAGAGTAGAATCAGAAGAAATTTGTATACAATCACAGACATACCATATCTGTGATGACCAGCTATGACAGACTGGACTCTTTTCAGCAATGCAGTGATATAAGTTAATCCCGAATGACTCAAGAAAGTGAGAAATGCGCCATCCAGAGATATAACTAGAAAGAACTGAGCCTGAATCCTGATGGAAGCAAACTAAATGATCTTGTTCTTCTCAAAAAAAAAAAAAATACAAAAAAGTATAGGAATAAATGGAGTCTTCCTTAAAATAATAAGTACCATCTATTTTAAGCCCTCATCAAGTATTATATGTAATGGGGATAAGCTAGAAGCATTTCCAATAAAATCAGTGGTGAAACAAGTGTGTCTACTATCACCCCTCTTATTCAAGCTGGCACTAGAAAAGTTAACAGTATCAGTTAGAGAAAAAAAGAAATTAAAGGAATCAAGTTAGGCAAAGAAAAGACTAGGCTATCACTCTTTGCAGATGATATGATGATAAACTTAGAGAATCCTAGAGAATCAAGCAAAAAACTACTTGCGAAAATAAATAAAATTGGCAAAGTTTCAGGATATAAAATAAACCCACATAAATCCTTGGTATTCCTATATATTCCTAAAATCCAACAGCAAGAGGTAGAAAGAAAAATCTCATTTAAAGTTGTGGTAGATATTATAAAATATTTGGGAATCTACCTGCCAAAAGAAACCCATGACCTATATGAAACACTTTTCACAGAAATAAAGTCATATGTAACTAATTGGAAAAACACCTATTGCTTGTGGCTTGGTTGAGCTAATACAATAAAAATGAAAAATTTACCTAAATTAAATTTCTTATTCAGTGCCTTACAAATCTATCTACCAAAAATTATGCTATAGAACTATAAAAAATAGTAACAAAATTCATTTGGAAGAACAAAAGGTCCAGAATATCAAGGGAATTAATGAAAAGAAATGCTAGGGAAGGTGGCCTAGCCATACCAGATTTTAACCTGTATTATAAAACAGCAGTTATCAAAACTATTTGGTACTGGCTGAGGAATAGAGTAGTGGATCAATGGAATAGATTGGGTACATGAGACTCAGCAGTTAATGACTATGGTGATCTACTCTTTGATAAACCCAAAGGACCCAGTTTTCAGGATAAGAACTCACTATTTGACAAAAACTGCTGGGAAAACTGGAATATAGTATGGCAGAACCTGGGCATAGACAATTATATAACACCATATACCAAAATCAAGTCTAAATGGGTGCGTGATGTAGGTATAAAGGCTTATATTGTAAGCAATCTGGGAAAGCAAGTAATAGTTTACCTGTCAGATTCATGGAGAGGGGAAGTCTTTATGACCAAACAAGAAATAGAGAGCATTGTAAAATGAAAAATGGGTAATTTTGATTACATTAAATTGAAAAGTTTATGTACAAACAAAGCCAATGTAACCAAGATTAAGATGGAAGTGGAAAACTGGGAAGGAGTTTTTACAACCAATGTCTCTGATAAAGGCCTCATTTCTAAAATATACAGAGAATTGTGTCAAATCTATAAGAATACAAGTCATTCCCCAGTTGATAAGTGGTCAAAGTATATGAACAGGCAGTTTTCAGAGGAGGAAATTAAAGATATCTACAAGCATATGAAAAAATACTCCAAATCACTATTGATTAGAGAAATGCAAATCACAACTCTGAGGTATCACATCTCACAGGTCTGAGTGGCTAAGATGACAAAACAGGAAAATGACAAATACTGGAGCATACGTGGAAAAATTGGAAAACTAATACATTATTGGTGAAATTGTGAACTGATTCAAACATTCTGAAGAGCAATCTGGAACTATGCCCAAAGGACTATAAATAATTCAATACCCTTTGACCCAGCAACACCACTTCTAGGGTTGTATCCCAAAGACATCATAGAAGTGGGAGGAAGACCCACACATACAAACATTTTATAGCAGCTTTTTTGTGGTGGCAAAGAATTGGAAATTAAAGGGATTCCCATCAATTGGGGAATGGCTAAAGAAGTTGTGGTATATGAATATAATGGAATACTATTGTGCTATAGGAAATGAGGAGCAGATGAACTTTATATTTACTTGGAGAGTTTATACGAACAGATACTGAGTGAGAAGAGCAGAACCAGGAGAAATTTGTACTCAATTACAGACACAATGTATGTGTGACGATCAACTTTGATAGACTGGACTCTTCTCAGCAATGCAGGGTTATAAGACAACTCCAAAATACTTATGATGGAGAGAGATGTCTACATTCAAAGAAAGAACAGAGTTTGAATGCAGATTGAAGCAAACTACCTGCTCTGTTTCTTTTTCTTGTTTGGTTTTGTTTCCTCTTTCCCATTGTTCATTCCAACGATTACAATCCTTCTTTATAACCTGGCTAATAACTAATGTGGAAGTATTTGCAGATCCTATACTTCATTTGCATTCTGCCATGAGGGAAGAGGGAGGATAGGGAGGGGGAGAAAATTTGAAACTCAAGTGACTGTGGAACTGAATCTTGTAAACTAAAAGTAAATAAACACATTTATAAAGACATTTTTTTAAATTGAAAAGCAAAAAAAAAAAAAGAAAAAGAAAAAAAACATTTATTTCTTTTTTAAAGGATCAGTGACTTCCTTCTGTGGTTTCATGCTCTCCTGGGAATCCACAGGTTCCTCTACCTCATCAGGTATTGATTCATTATAATTGGTTCTTACAATACTTATTTATAGGTACTTAGACTCTTTGAGCTGATCTGGAGGTCATATTCCCTTTTTTCATTAATATCTTCCTCATTGTGTTCCCTTATCTTCTTACATTCAAGGTCTTAAATTGTTTTCTTCTTCCTGAGATCCTTGGTTAATTTCTCCTTTTCAGTTAATCAGTCCCTTCTCTTTGATTATAGTTTTCAATAAGGTTTGACATTAAAACCATTTCAGCCTCCTTCAACTTAGTAAATTCACACTTTGTCAATTTCAGTTTTTGCCTCAATTGACTTCAGAAGGAAAAGAGATGGCTTTAGTTAATACTTAACTCTTCTCTTTAGAGTTACTGGTGTGCCACACTGATACACATGTTCTTTTCATTAATGGTTGTACTGCTCAGATCCCTCCTATTCTTTGGTTTTCTGGCTGAATGTTGTTGCAATAGAGAAGATAGCTTAGAATATAGAATTCCAACAATTAAACAACACAGGCTTGCAATTCATCAAAAAATCTGCAAAATTGAGTTTAATTGTATGGGGGAAAATGAGATTTAATGGAATATAGGACACTCACAGATCCTTCATGAAAATCACAGAATAGAGTAGGGACTTGAAATACAAACACCAGGGAAAAGAGAAGCTTAGTGATATAAATGTATTTGAGCAATTAGTAGGAACTGAAAGATGATGAAGGGCTAACAGTCTAATAAGGGGAGAAGAAACTAGTGTTGCTAGAGAATCTTAATATATACAAAAGGTTTTAAGGGGTCTGGTTAAGAAAACTCATTTTACCACTTTTTAAAATTTAGGTTATATGTATATGTATACACATATCCACACACACACACATACACACACACACACACAAACACACACACACTTTTTTCTGATAACAGGTCAAGTCACATGTTGAGACTTAAGGGTGGATAAGAGGAGGGGGTAATGATAGTGATGTGAAAAATAAGAAGAATAATAAAGGGCAAAATTGAATACAGCAAGAATCTTCTCTCTATATAAGGTTTTCTCCCACCTTCTGAAAATATGTGTTCATATCATGGAAACAACTCCTGGTAATTAAAGTGACTAAGTACATTAGTTCACTGTGTTCATCAGAATTTGTTGATAGAAATTTTGTGCTCATTAATTTTCTAAGTAATGATGACATTAAAATTACTTTTTCATTAGTGGTATATTTCATTTCATATTTCTAGCTATAATATGACCTAACCCTTAGCATTTGTGGTTGTGCACTAACACACATTTAAGAAAGAGGACTGGATAAAAGTGAGCACATTCAGAGGTAGAGAACCTACTGATATCGTGGCCATGTCTTGGCACCATAGCTCTTTCGCTTCAATGCAGACAACCAGCTACTGGGCAACTGGTAACAGGGGGAAATACTTCTGAGGACTTTAATGACAGAGGCAACAACTTCTCCTGACACTGTTTCAAAAGGGAGAGGGCAACTAAGAGAGACTAGAAAACTTTATACAGGGCCTAGAAGCCCTGATTGCTGAGTCTGTGCTGCCTAACTGTTTCCACAAACATCATTAGAGATGCCCTCTTATCATGACACTCTCTCACAGTCATGAACTTTTTTCTCAAGTTTCCTTTCTTTGAATCTGTTAGCTACTGCATGCGAAGGTTGTCAGTGAGAATCATGGGCTGGGGGAGGTAATGGTGGAGATGGCAGAGGAGCAAATGAAGGAATCCCTTGCATTCAAAATAGCTGCACTCCATAGGTCAGGCAAAGTGGAGGTTCCTACAAAGTCTTGGATTGTATATTATAAATTGTGGTCAAGATACTTTTCCACATTACAATCTTGTTAAATTCTGATCCAGTTTTCTACATATTTTTAGGCTTGTGTATCTATAATTAGACCTTGTATATCTAAATTTCTAACACACTGGGTAAAACCTCAGAGGCATCAAAACCCTGCTGTGTTTCCTTCTTCCCCACAGTCTCCTGACATAAGATAAACATATTTACAAAGTGGGAAGGGGCCTTAAAGGTCATCTAGTAAAACCTATGTCAAATAAAATTTCTTCAGTGTCCCTCTATTGGCTCCAAGATAAAATGCAGAATTCCCACCCTGGCATTTAAAGCCCTCAATAATCTGGCTCTGACCTATATTTCTATCCTGATTTCATGCTATTCTCCTTCATTGACCCCCTGTTCTATTCATTTTGTCCTGGCTAGCTGTATGCAGTCATGCCTTTCCATGTCTTGCATATGTGCTTTAGTATTAATGCTCTCCCATGAAAGGAATGCAGCCATCATCCTGCATTGCCCTTGTAGACTCACTCCCTAGGTGCCTTCAGAACTTAGTTCAGGTGTTAGCTGCTGCTACACCAGACCATTCTTGATATTCTTAAATATTAGTACTCTGCTCCATTTGAAATTATGATGCAATACTTTGTACCTACTTCATAGTTAAAAATTTGTACTTATGTTATTTTCCCCCAGTAGTATATAAGTTCCTTAAGGACAAAGACTGTTGCATTTTTTCCTTGTATCACAGAGCACAGGCATTTAAAAATTTATTGAACTGAATTTATTAAAGTCATGCCAAAATGTGAATTCTATCTACAATGTACCTATCCACTTGAAAAGCCCTAGTGACAGGGAATTTATTCTCTTCTATGGTCCACCACATTCCCTATCTGAAATAGCATATTCTATTTTGGATAATATTTAAGGATATCAAGAATGGTGCTGTGTAAGATTTAGTAGCTTCCACATTTTAGGAAAGGAGAGCTTGAAATATGATGTTCCAGAAGGCAGAGAGCTAGATGCAGTGGGAAATTTGCAGCCTTGAGGCCACATGTAGCCTTATAGGTCCTTGGGTGGGGCCTTCTGACTAAGTCCAAGTTTTACAGAACAAATCCTTTTATTGAGGGCTGCACTTGAGGACTTAGAGAGACACATGTGACCTTGAAGCTGCAGGTTCCCACCCCTGACTAATACTACAATCAAGAATAACCTCCCCAGAAAAACTGAGCATAATTCTTGAGAGGGACAAAATGGACATTTAATGAAATTAAGGACTTTCAAGCATTACTGATGACCAGAGCTGAATAAAAAAAAAATTTCCACTCAAACACAAGACTCAAGAGAAACATAAAAAGATATATATGAAAGAGTAATAAGGGGTGGAGCCAAGATGGCGGAGTAGAAACAGAACTTCCAATGTGCTCTGCCCCACACAAATTTCAAACAATGTGAAAGGGGACTCCAAACAACTTCTGAAGCCACAGCACCTACAGAACAGCACAGAGAAGCTAACCTCCTGCTGAGGACAGCCCAGCAGCCCTGCAGGGAGTGGCCAGCATAGCGCTCTGAGAGCAGTCAGCACAGCATGCTGGGAACCTACAGCTCAGCGCACAGAGCCGAGCCCAGGTCCGAGGTTTTAGCCCCAGGGAGGCCAGGACTTCAGCCAGCTGGAGGAACCCCAGAACACCAGCAATTGTGGCAATTCCAGAATTAACAGCGCAGATATGCCTAGGACAAAGTGAGAGGTTAGTGCCCTATGGACTTTGGGACCAGTATTTGGGGAACACGTGGCTTCCAACCCTGGGGGTGAAAAGCTGCTGAAGAAACAGCAGCACAGAAGCCATTTTGCAGCATCAGTAGTGGCTCTAGCTCCTGGTCTGCAAACTGTAGGGAGATCCAGCAATCAGTCTGGGGGTTAATGACTCTTGCTTTAAACTGCCTGGATCGGGATTGTGGTCTGGGGGGGGAGTTTGGGGTGGGTATCCAATTTGCCAGAGTGGGTGGAGGCTTTACAGAGGCCACCCAACTGGCGGAAGTTGTGAAGACCCCACGTTTGGGCGGAAGCTCCCCTGTCTGGTGGCAGAGTCCTATTGTGGCAACAAGCCCCCAAATCAAGTAATTAAGTGTCAATATGCCTAGGCAAATGAAACAAAATAAGCAGAAAAGTTCAACATTGGACTCCTATTTCAGGGGCAAAGAGGCTCAAAGCATGGAGGAGGACTGTGAGGTCAGAACTCCTGCACCAAAAGCCCCAAATGAAAATACAAGCTGGCTACAGGCCATAGAGGACCTTAAGAAGCAGATAAGAGAAGTGGGGGAAAATTTGGGAAGAGAAATGAAAAAGATGCAAGAAAAGTATGAAATGACAGTCAACAGCCTGACTGAGGAAAATAACACCTTAAAAAATAGACTAACTCAAATGGCAAAAGAGGCTCAGAAAGGCAATGAGGAGAAGAATGCCTTAAAAAGTCGAATTTGCCAGATGGAAAAAGAATCTCAAAAGCTCACTGAGGAGATTCATTCCTTCAGAGTTAGACTGGAGCAAATGGAAGCTAGTGACTTTATGAGAAATTAAGATGCTGTTAAACAGATCCAAACAAATGAAAGAATAGAAGGCAATGTGAAATATCTCATGGGAAAAACCATTGACCTGGAAAATAGATCCAGGAGAGATAATTTAAAAATTGTTGGACTACCTGAAAGCCAAGATCAAAGAAAGAACCTAGAAATCATCCTTAAAGAAATTCTTAAGGAAAATCGCTCTGATGTTTTAGACCCAGTAGGGGAAATAGAGGTTGAAAGAATCCACTGATCACCTCCTGAAAAAGACCCCAAAAAGAAAACTCCTAGGAATATTATAGCCAGGCTCCAGAACTCCCAGATCAAGGAGAAAATACTACAAGTAGCCAGGAAAAACAATTTCAATATTGTGTAAACAAAATCAGAATAGCCCAGGACCTGGCAGCTTCTACACTGAGGGATCAAAGAGGATGGAATATGATATTCCAGAGGGCAAAAGAGCTGGGATTGAAGCCAAGGGTCACCTACCCAGCAAAACTGAGTATCTTGTTTCAGGGGAACATATGGTCATTCAGTGGAATAGAGGACTTTCAAGCATTCTTGATGAAAAAACCAGAGTTGAATAGAAAATTTGACATTCAGACACAAGAAGCAAGAGATGCTTGAGAAGGTAATCAAGGAAAAGAAATCAAAAGGAACTTATCAAAGTTGGACTATTTACATTCCTACATGGAAAAACAATAACTGTGTTTGATGAAACCTTTCTCATTATGAAAATAATTGAAGAAGGGTACATGGCATATGTTCACAGGTATACATGGATAGAGGGCACAGGTTGAATTTGATGGGAAGGGATGATTATTATTTTTTTTTGGAGGGCAATTGGGGTTGGGTGACTTGCCCAGGTTCACGTGGCTGGGTTTTTGTTTGTGTGTTGGGTGTCTGGGGCCAGATCCGAGCTCGGGTCCTTCTGGCTCCGGGGCTGGCTCTCTGCTCGCTGCGCCACCTAGCCGCCCCAAGAAAGGGATGATTCTTAAGGGGTGAAGTCAAGAGGTGAGAGAGGAAAGTGGCAAGAGGAGATGGAGAGAGACAGGGTAGGGCAAACTATCTCATGTAGAAGAGGCAAGGGGAAGTAGTTGCAGGGGAGGGGAAGAACAGGAAGGCAAAAAGGCAAAAGCATATTCTCATTGAAGTTGGCTCAAGGAGAGAATCACATACATACTAAATGGAATATCTTACCCTCACTCACTCTCCTGAGTAGGGGAAAGCGGGATGAGAGGGGGGATGATGGAGGGGAGGGCATTCTGGGGGGAGGGAAGGTTGGAAGTACCCACTACCAAAGAGGGACAGGATCAAAGTAGGGAATGGACCAGGTGGGAGGTGAGACGGGTGGGAGGGAAATATAAGCAGTCTTTTACAATATATCTACTAGGGTAATGTTTTGCATAGCTATACATGTACAACACATACTGAATTGCTTATCTTCTCAAAGGGAGTGGGTGACAAGGGAGGAAGGGAATAGATTTGAAAATCGAAGTTTTAAAATTAAATGTTTCATAAGATGTCCAGGCATTGGGGCTCAGAGATTCACCTTGCCCTAATGGCAAAGTCGAAGGAGGTATGGGAGAAGATATAGGAGAGAGCAGATTGGATGAGGGGATATCTAGTGGGACTGCTATTCTGGGGTGGTGGGTAGGGAAAAATGGGGGGGAAATGTAACTCATAATCTGGTGGAAATGAATGATGTAAACCAGAAGTTAATAAAGCATTTGTTTAATTAAAAAAAAAAGAAATAGGTTAAATGATTTGCAAAGGGACTCCCAGCTAGTAAGTGTCTGAGGAGGGACTCAAACCATAGTCTTCCTGGTTCCAGGTCCATTGTTCTCTCCCCTATGCCATGGTTTTTCAGATTGGCTATGAATACTCCATATTTAGATGGGTGAACATTGTACCCTAGTCATATTCTTGTCTTTTCAGAATCCCCTCCAAGATGAGAAATTCAGTTCTCTCATCTCTCATTTTGGTTGGCTCCATCTGTCAACTGTGCAAAATGAAGACAGAAGGATGGCATGAAACCCAATGGTCCTCAGCTGCACTTGCTCAGGGTACACACGGGAAGAGCCATGAATGAGAATCCTCGAAGGCACATAGGAATCAGGCCAGCATTATAATGGCTGAGCTTTACCCTAAGGAGAATGAGGAGCTGGGATTTAAAGTGACATGCTTGTTGAGCTCACTGTTCCTGACTTATCTGCTAGTTTCAAAGGCAGTAAACTCTTCTCATAAAGCTGACTTTAAGCATTCTCTTAATTCTTCTAATTAAAAAGTGTCTATCTTGCAAAAAAAAAAGAAAGAGTAATAAGAAGGGACTCAATACATTTAAACTGCCTATATTCTTATAATGGAAGATGATATATGTAACCCCTGAGAACTTTATCATCACTTAGGACAGTTAAAAATTAGCATAGACAGAGGGCATACGTATAAGCTGATTATTTTGTAATGATCTCCACAAAAATGAAGGGTGAGAAAGAGTGATGCAGTAGGAGGAGGAGAAGGGGGAGGTAGAAGGGAGAAAATGTTCTTGCATAACAGTGGTACAAAAGGAAGAACTTTTACAGTGTAAGGGAAAATGGAGGGAACAGGGATAGCAGGCAGTGCTTGAATCTCATTCATTAGAATGAGTCCAGAGAGGGAAGAATATATGTGTGTGTGTATGTGTGCATGCATGTGTGTATACATGTACATATGTGGATGTGGATGTGTATATGTATATATGCATACATATATTCAAACTCAGATGTTTATAAAAATCTGTGCTGCCCCATAGGTAAATAGGAGGGGAAGAGGAAAAGAGAAAAGGGGCTGAGGATGATAAAAGGGAGGACAAATTAAAGGAACAAAATAGTTAGAAACAAAATAGTCTTTTGAGGAGGAACAGGATAAAAAGAGAAAGAAGAAGAAACAGAAGAAAACAGGATAGAAGAAAGTTCACAGTAATCATAACTCTGAATTTGAATGGGATGAGCTCACCCATAAAACAGTAGTGGGTAGCAGAATGGAAGAGAAACCCAAATACAACAATATATTGTTTATAAGAGACACATTTGAAACTGAAAAACACCATAGCATTAAAATAAAGGACTGGAGCAGAATCTAATATCAATCAGTTAAAGAAAAAAAGACAGAGGTAGCAATCATGATTTCAGACAAAGCAAAAAGAAAAATAGACAAAATTAAAAGAAACAATCAGGGATAGTACTAAAAGGTATCATAGACAATGAAGTAAAATCTAAATTTTTATGGAAAGTTTCTCTTGATAAAGGCCTCATTTCTCAAATATATAATGTGTAAAGAACTGAATCAAATTTGTGAAAATAAGAGCCATTTGAAATTCAACACTTAAAAAGAAAAGAATGTTAAAAATAAATAACTTTTAAAAAATAAAAGAATGATCTTATGTAGTAGACTACATCTTTACTAAACTTTGCAAGAACTTAGGGCATGAGTCTACAATGTCAAGGCAGGGCTAGAGGAGTATTCCTGTGATGGGGAGAAAACTAATAAAAGGGCACAGATGTGGAACATGGAATACCATGTAAGGAGTATAGCTAGCTCTAAGGATTAGAAGGGTTTTGTTTTTAAATTTTTAATACATGTTTTAAATGTAAATACAAAAATCTCTATAACTTTTAGTTCTTTTATTCACTTTAATTCACTGTTCCTTGTTCTGTTATCTGGCCAAGCACAAGTCCTTTCTTCACCAAGTCTTTTCCATCTTGGTCACTTATTTTCTGATTGGATCCCAATTTATCAATAGCATTTCTAAAATGTGGTATTCCAAATTGTACCTATTTCTTTACATACGTTACAGAATTCCTTGAGCTCATCACTTTCTTGCATCTGGACACAATGTTTTTGGAAAGATATAAAGCCAATCATGGCTGCTTTCTTGAGGACTGCTGCTGTGAATAATTTTAATGGTCTAATGGCATAGTATAATGAACTCTCTGTTCAGAACTAAACATTGTTCAATAAAGTAAGGCATAACATTCACAGCAACATAGCATAACTTATTACTAAAGTAGCCCCAGTCTTAAACAAAACATATCATTCAGTATCTCTTACAGCATTTCTCAGAATCCCCACACAGCATACATTATTGTATCCTCAAAGTCAGGGGGTCCCAGGCTAGGGTTTTCTTAGAGTAGCACATCCTTAAAGGGTAGCAGTAAATACAAACACCATTCATCCCTTTGTCACAGTAAATTACAAGCTCCTCATTCAAAACAGAGTGTTCAGGTAAAGTCTTCTTTCATTTTGACTCAA
Organism: Gymnobelideus leadbeateri; assembly: GCA_011680675.1. Taxonomy (NCBI): domain Eukaryota; kingdom Metazoa; phylum Chordata; class Mammalia; order Diprotodontia; family Petauridae; genus Gymnobelideus; species Gymnobelideus leadbeateri. Next base: position 100,219 of record WOXC01001445.1, on the reverse strand, counting down.
GGTTGACTTCCAAGTCCCATGACTCTTCTTCTGGGGTTTGAGCACTTCCAGATCTTGCTTGGATTCACACAATTCTCATCTGGATTCATATGTAGGCAGCTCTCTGCTCTTGCTCCTTGTCTCAACTCACAGGGCCTGCTCCACTCCAAGTTCTTCTTGCTCTAAAATTGACAGCAGGCTCCAGGGGTTCTTGCCCACAGATTCTGTTTTTATAAAGACAAAGGGCTACAACAATATTTATACACATTACCAGCATCAACAGACAGGGCTTCTGTCTGAGAAATCAACACAAATAGGGTGTTTGTCTGAAAAATCAACAGAGACCAAAAAAAGGGCTTCTGTCTGAGAAATCAACACAGATCAAAAGACAGAGTACCACCATCACAAACATTCTTTCTGTTAGCCTTCCCCACAAGCAAGTTCCCCTCGCTCATTCACACTTGCTTCTCTCTATCAGTTGCTCTGTCCTGTCCCTCCAAGCAATGCAATATATGCTGTTTCCAATCAAAGACATAATTCAATCAAAGGCACTTTACTGGCTAAAACTCAATCCAGAAAACCAGCAAAAAGTCTTACTTTGCTTGCCATCACAACAGTCCAAATTCATTTTAACTGCCACATCACACAGCTGACTTATGGAGAAGGCATTCCAATAGGCTCACTGTCTTTTTTATATGAATTGCATTCTTACCATATATATTCCTTTCTGCTATGTTTATACAATTGATTTTTTTGAACTCAAGTGAAAGACTTTACATGTATCCCCATCAAAGATTATCTTGTTTGTGTCAGTCCTGTATCCTAACTGGTCAAGATCTTTTGGGATCCTGATATCAATCAATACATTAGTTTTCTGTCCTCCATCAATTTGATAGTGATTTTATACCCAGTATGGAAAATTTCACTGCATTTTAAGTAAACATTAATAACAGGTTAGTAAGAAGGCAAGTATAGACAATCCGTTCTAACATTATTTAGACCAACTGGGACCAGAGGTTACTAAACATATTTATGACAAAAAAGTCTTCAACTTCTGTGTGGTTGAAATCCTAAAATATTTTTAAATAATAGAATCCACTTCACTGAATTAATGTATTATAGACCTTCATTTGTAACTTATTGATTTAAATGACTCAATATTTTAGGATCAATTAGAAATTGTCCAGAAATAGGCAAGCCTTACTGATTTTCCAGTTTTCCCTTTGATTCACTTCAGTAACAGTAACCAAAAATGGAGGCTCCATCTTGAGTTCTTTATGATCTTCACTCAGGAGGATCAAAGAGATGGGATACTGGCTAACTGGAAATTTATACCGAGGGACCTAAAATAAATATTAAAAGAGGGATTTGAATCTGGATAAAAATCATTCATATTACTTTCAAAATTATGGTAACTATAGCTGTAGAATTTAAGTTTCAAGGAATAATAGTCAGGGTTATGCATAATATTAGATGTGTAAGTCAGTAAATCTAGACTTGAGTCCTAGAGGTCCCGCTTATTAGCTATTTGGCATGCAAAGCACTGTTGGTAGAACTGAGAAATAGTTCAAACATCCTGGAAAGCATTTTCAAATTATATCCAAAAGTTCCTTAACTCCACCTCTGACAAATCAATACTAATACTGGGCATATGTTCCCATAGTGATCGGAGAGAAAGGAAAGATCCAAATATACTAAAATTTTCTACAGGAGTACTTCTTATTGTAGCAAAGAACTGGAAATAAAGTAGATGCCCATCAGTTGGGTAATGATTGAATAAATTGTGGTTATTAAAATAATGGAATACGGTTGTACCAGAAGCAAGAACAAATGATGAATTTGGAGAAACTTGGGAAGACATATACAAACTGATGCAGAATGAAATAAGGAGAACCAGAACAATTTACATAATAAAGAATGGAAACTCAGAAAGACTTCAGAACTCTCTTTTCAAATCAAGCAATAATAAATGAAAAAAACATGAAAAGACTTGCACAAAGTAACGAAGAAGAATCATTCATTTAAAAAGATTTATACCTCCCATATCTGAGCATAGCACAATGAGACATACATTTTCAAACATGATCAGTTCCTTAACTTATTTTGCTTAATTTTATTAATTTATGCTTTGTTATTTATGTTTTGATGATTTATCATAATGGAAGTCTTCTGGGGGAGGGGGAAAATGAATTAGAGAGTAGTGATATATAAGCAAAAAATTGAAAATCAAACTATTAATAAAATTAATTTTGTTCATGTTTTATGAATATTAATTCTTCCTTTTTCCTAACTTTCCTATTACTATGGAGGGCACAACCATCCTCCCATTCATCCACGTTCACAATTTTGGAGTCATCTTCAGTTTCTCACTCTCTTATATACCCTTCCTTATATCTAATCTGTGGCCAAGTTCTGTGATTTTTACCTTTATGACATCTCATAAATGCTTCTTTCTTCCATCTGAAATTTCCACCACCCTGATGCAGGCCTTCATCATTTTACATCTAAATTATTGCAATAGGCTTTTGGTTGTTCTCCCTGCCTCAAGTATCTCCCACTCAAATTCATCCTCCTCTCTATTGCCAAATTACTCTTTCTAAAGTCCAGGTCTGATTATATCACCTCTCCTCCTCCCCACATTCCTGTACCTTTTAACAAATTGCATTCCTCTCTAACCTCCAGGATCAAATATAAATTCATTAAATGTTCAAAGCCCTTCATAACCCAATGCCCTCCTACCTTTCTAGTCTTTTTACACCTCCCTCCTATCCATATACACTGTGTTCCAACGACTCTAGCCTTTTTGCTCTTTCTCATGACAGACTCTCTGTTCCATAACTCTACACTTTTGTTGACTTCCCCTAGTCCTAGAATCCTATTTCCCATCTTTACCTCCTTCCTTCCCTGGATTTCCTGACTTTCTTCAAGTTACAGCTAACACTCCATCCTCATCTCATCACTATCTTTTATCCCTCATATCCAATCTGTTACCAAGCCTTATCTATAAATTTCACCATTGCCACAACTCTCAGATATGCCCCTTTCTGGTCTCTTATACTGCTACTACCCTGGTGTAGGTCTTCATCTTTCATACTTGATCTATTAAAGTAGCCTTTTCCTAGGTTCCCTACGATCCATTCTCAATTCAGTCACCACTATAATTTTCCTAAAGTACATGTCTGATTTTATCACCCCCTACTTAATAAATTATAGTAGCTCTCTAGCACCACCAGGATGAAACACAAAATTCTCTGTCATTCAAAATTCTTCATAACCTAGTGCTCACACCTTTCCAGTCTTCTTATACTTTTTTCCCCATCACATCACATTTGATCCAGTGACACTGGCCTCCTCACTGTTTCTCCAGGCATTTCACTGACTGTCCAATATGCCTGGAATGCTCTCCATCTTCATTTTTTCCTCTTGGCTTTCCTGACTTTCTTCAAGTCAGCTGAAATCCCTCCTTCTAGAGGAAGCCTTTCCTGACACGCTTTAATGCTAGAGCTTTCCCTCTGTGGATTAGTTCCAATGTATTCTGACTGACTTGACTTTGAGTATGTTTTGTCTCATAAAAAAGAGAAAAAGATGCAAACCAAAAGGGACAAAAACAGGGCAGTTTTAAAATTACCTTCTAAAAACAAAGATGTATATGACAGAAATACCATTTTCACAGCTGACAGTCATGGAATACCAAAATCTCTATGGCATCAAATTTGGAGTTAACCCAAATGGCACTGGGGGAATCTACAGATGTGAGGACCTGAACTGGCTATGGAACATATTCAACTATATAACTTGCCTACACAAAGTGACATAAAACATTGAAGAAATTAATATTTGGGAAAGAAGACAAGTTGATCATATAACTAGAATGAGGGATAAGAAACTGAGAGATTTCGTGCTTCACGGTTTTTTACATGGCATAAGGAGATCTAGAGAAAGGCCTCGAGGAGGTTAACTTTATCTCTATGGAAAAGTTATGAGAGAATATAGAAAAGATACACACACACACACACACACACACACACACACACACACACACACACACATATAGGATCAAGAGGTGTGCGTAGATTGTGGTCTGTATTTTTGGAGAAAGTACCCATATAGGTAGACCCTGAATGGTGCAGCAGGGGATAGAGCACTGGGCCTGGAGTCAGGAAGATCTGAGTTAAAATCTGGTCTCAAATACTTAATAGCTATGTGACCCTAGGCAAGTTACTTAACCCCTATTTACCTAAGTTCCTCCTCTGTAAAACAGGGACATGATGGATAAGGAAATAGTAAATCACTCTGGTGTCTTTGCCAATAAAACATTGTGGACAAGTCCATGGGGTCATACAGAGTTTGACAAGACTGAATGACAAGAACAACCCATACAGACAAAATAACATATGCAATAAAATATTTAAAATACTTTTGTCAAGTTAAGAGATTTGAAGTGTTACGCCACCACCACCCCAAGTTCATTTTATTTTCATTTCTCTCGTTATTAGTTTGGTTGAATACTTAATTATTTTCAAAGGACTTTATAACAATGGTGTCAAACTCAAAAATTAACAGGGACATTAAACTGTACATAAGGATCCTTGCTGGCTACTATTGAATCGGAAAATCACATATTAACATCATCTATGTTCTATAGTATTTTCTATTTATTTTGTTAAATATTTCCCAATTATATTTGATTTAGTTCCAGTCATATTTGGAAGTGTGTTGGAGTATTAGCATTGGGCCCTTTTGTTTGACTTACCTGTAGTTTATAATATGTGTATATGATTTTGTTTTTTTTAAGGACATTGAAACCCTTGATAATACAGATCCAATGGTAACTGGATTTCTTCTTTTAAAATTTGAATAAGTTCTTTATGGATATGAGGAACTATTTTAACCTTTGTATTGCTTCAAATATTTTTCTATTCTTAGATTTTTTATCTTGCTTTTTATATTTGTAACCAAATCTATCTACTATACCTTAGTACCACCAATTGTTTCCATTAGTACCAAATGCATTTAAGGGTACTAATAAGTTCATAACTGTCTAAGACTTTAATAAGAACAGTAAAAATAAGTCAAAGTACATTGATATTTATAAATGTTTCCAGTGTTCATTCCTAGTTCATAGCCCTTCTAGTTCCCTGCGTTATTGTGCCTTCTATACTACTCCAAGGAGCAGGAAGGCCATGAGCCAGACATCCGACTCATCAGCATAATTAATCACTTGTAATCAACACATGTGGTCATATGTGATCTATAGATTTGGATAATATTTTTTATTGCCTGTGCACTGAAGCAATTAGGGGAATCAGAATGCTCTGATGGTGTAACTGCCTAAGACAGTACTGGTTATTAATCAAGCAGGCTTGTGCCAAGTGGTTTGTTTTCAGGTGACTGTAATTCTAAGCTTTGGTGTCCAAGTCTTCTGCTTAATCTGCATGATCTTAATTTGGTTTGTACCTTTTTGATATCATGTGTATGATTTGTATCAAACCTGAGGAGGTTTTCCTTAAGGGAACCAAGCTTCCTGGTTATTAATTTCTATCAAGGGAGATAAAAAAGAGAATAGATATGGTTTTCCATGAACAGGGTGACATTTTTCCAATCAAGTTCCTCATATTAAGGCAGTGTCTCAGTTTTCCATCCTGGCTGCTTCTTTCATTGATGACATGCTACCTATGGTTTATTCAAGGGCTTTATAGAGAGAAATGCAATTCTTATGCTCACAACAATCCTGAGCAGTAAGCAATGAAAATAACCTAATTTCCAGTATATGCGTGTATATATATATATATATATATAATGTGTGTGTCTGTGTGTGTATGAATATAATTATATCTCTATAGATCTACATACTGAGGTTCTTAAAAATAAAATGACATGCCCATAATCACACAAGTAAGTTTCTGTTGTTGTATGCAAACCCAGGGCTTTGTTTTGTTTTGGTTTTTGGTTTTTTGGGAGTTTTTTTGGTTTTGGGATTTTTTTTTTTTTTTGCTTTTTGGTGGTGGGGGGGAAGCAGGGCAATTGGGGTTAAGTGACTTGCCCAACGTCACATGGCTAGTAGTGTTAAGTATCTGAGGCTGCATTTAAACTCAGTTCCTCCTATCTCCAGGGCTGGTACTTTATTCACCAAGCCACCTAGTCGCCCCACAAACCCAGGTTTCTTGACTCCAGGTCCAATAAACTGTCTAGACATATTGTTATTATATTGGAGAAAAGGAAAGCAGAAGGAAGGACAAAAGGAAGGAAGAAATGAAGGAAGGAAGGAAGGAAGGAAGGAAGGAAGGAAGGAAGGAAGGAAGGAAGGAAGGGAGAAAGAAAGGTAAAGACTTTCCTATCAATAGAAGGGGCCCCTTTTCCCCCTCTTGACAGGAGGAACCGTGTTTTAGAATTAGCTTCCATTTCAGGGCTGGCAGTCATATCAAACCCCCAGGTTTTTGTTTTCCATTTCCTAATTTATAATGAAAAGCTAACCAAAAGAGAGAATTCAGCCTATTTCTGGTCACAAGGCTAATGATGGAATAACCAATAAGATTCTATTCTCCCTCCTGGACAATAGCCCACACCATTGCCAATAGTAGACCATTTGTGAACTTAGCATGGCTATATGCTTTATTTACTCTCCAAACAGTTATGTAAGATGATTCACATTTAGAAACATCCCTGGGTCATAGAAATTTCCCTTTTCTTTTTTTCCTTTTTTTTTAATAAAGCACTTGGGGTTAAGTAACTTACCCGAGGTTACACGGCCAGTGATTTTTGTGTGGCTGTTAAGTATCTGAGGCCAGAATTGATGCCAGATCCCCACTCCAGGGCTAGCACTCTTACTCACTGCACCACCTAGCCACCCTGAAATTTCCCTTTTCTATGGGTGAACAAGCATGACTTGATTATGATTAAAATTTTTGTTACCCTGTTCCATAAAAGCAGTGAATCTTATTTTCTTTATAGGCCAGATAGACTATGTTTTGTTTTTGTCCAAAATAATATTTTAATATCTTGGATTTAAATTATTGGTTTTCAGGTTACAAGATTTTCTTACCTTTTCCCTGCAGTCGGAGAACTCAGTTGTATAAGAAAACTTCTCTGCAGTGGAGCAATTACACTCTGCTCGAGAGGACTTGTTGAAACACTTCTTGTATTTTCCAGTTACCTAGGAAGCAAATAAAAAGGGTGAAAGAGCAGGAAGTTGGGAAGGGAAGGAAAAAGGAAAGGAGGAAGAGAAGGAAGGAAGGAAGGAAGGAAGGAAGGAAGGAAGGAAGGAAGGAAGGAAGGAAGGAAGGAAGGAAGGAAGGAAAGAAAGAAGGAGGGAATATGGAAGAGGGAGGGAATATAGAAGAACTTGATATAAAGAACCATGAACAAGACAAGATGTGTAACATCCAGGGAATGTTGCTACATTAGGAATAAAATAATCACAGTGAACATGATAGTACATGTTGTCATATACTTTAGTTTTGTTTTTAATTTCTCCCCGCTCAGGACCAAAAACATACAGAACACTGTGGACTAAAAATAGATAAAGCTGTTTTACAACAAAAGGTGATACATCTATGACATATTTTATTTGTAATTCAATCTTTTGAAATAAAATGTCAGTGAAAAGAGTTTCAAATGTAATAAGTCATCAATAATGTATTAGTGTTTTTATGATATTCAGCAGGAGCTAGAGAAATTTTTCTTAAACTACACTGAATATAGGATAGAGTTCATAAGAAAACATTTTATGACCAAAGGAAATTACTTACTTTTGATTCAGGAAATAAGTTTCTTGGCTTAGGTTTGCTGGGATCAGCATTATAAAAGTTATCTGTGAGTGGGATAGCTATTCCCAAGTGGGAAGGAGGCCTGTAGTTTTCCTAGATGGAATTAAACATAATCATACAAATGTTCTTAGTAGGTAAGCATATGCTTAAGTCACGTTGATGTTTTAATTAGATTTACTTAATATTCTTACTTTACGCAGGAACTGTCATCACTGCTTTTAATTCTACCAACTAGGGGGAGCCAAGGTGATGCAGTAAATAGAGGACCAGCCCTAGAGTCGGGAGGACCTGAGTTCAACTTTGGCCTCAGACACTTAACTGTTACTAGCCATGTAACCTTGGGCAAGTCACTTAAGTCCAATTGCCCTGCCTTCCCCCTCCAAAAAGCAAACACATACACACACACACACACACACACACACACATACACACACACACACACACACACACACACACACACACACACACACACAAACTACCTCTATCTACTAGATTTCCTCACCCTTAGTCTGTTGGCCCACATTTTGTGTTAGTTCAGTTTGTGACCTAGATCAATGTGGAAACAAGAAAGTATGTGATAGACCCTTTTACTAGGAATGAGGTTTTTATGCAGTAGCACTTGAGATAAAGGGTCCCAAATGGACATGAAATATGGGACCTGTAGAGTCTAAAATACCAGGACTCCCAAATATGGCTACATATTTAGAAATTATCAAGGGAATTTCTGAGTACTAAGAATGAAGGTAAAAGGGGAACAAATATTACTAGCTCCAAGAAAAGTTTTAGGAAGAGGAGTTAATATTTTGTTGTTAATGTATGAAAATAGATGAAAAGTAGCTTATCACGGTTCATTTTTAGTCAATGTTTCATTATTCATAAGGTTAATGAACTGTAGCTTTACAAAATAAAATCTTGCTTTAAATTTGTGGATATTGCAAATATATTTAATATCTTTTCAGGGGCGGCTAGGTGGCGCAGTGAATAGAGCGCCGGCCCTGGAATCAGAAGGACCTGAGTTCGGAGCCGGCCTCCAACACTTAATCCGCACAAACAAAAACCTAGCCCTGTAACCTTGGGCAAGTTACTTAACCCCAATTGCCCTAAAGGGGCGGCTAGGTGGCGAAGTGAGTAAGAGCGCTGGCCTCGGAGTTTGGATGACCCGAGATCAGATCTGGCCTCAGAAAATGAGCACCTACGCATAAATAATGACTAGCCGTGTAACCTTGAGCAAGTTACTTAACCCCAATTGCTTTAAAAAAAAATAATATCTTTTCATTGATCTACGTGCTCAAGTCAAATGTAAGCATCAAAGGGCAGAGTCAAGATGGCGGAGTAGAAACAGCACTTACACAGAGCTCCAGGCCACACCACTTAAAAAGTATGTAAAAGTTGGACTATGAATGACCTCTGGGGCACCAGAACCCACAAAATGACACTGAGAAGCTAACCTCCCACTAAGGACAGACTGAAAGCACAGCAGGGAGTGGCCAGCACTCTGGGAGGCAAGCCCAGGCCTGCATGAGTCCGAGGTTTTAGCACCAGGACGGCCAGACCAGCAGCCAGCTGGAGGGACCCCAAAACACCAGCAGCTGTGGAATTTCCAGAATTATCAACACATAGATGCCACAGACAAAGTGAGAGGTCAGAGCCCTATGGACTTTGGAACTGGTTGGGAGAATGAGTCAACTTTATCCCCTGGGGGCGAGAAGCCACTGAGCAGCCAGCACAGCTTGTGCCACATTGCCACTTTGCAGCTTCAGCTCCTGGCCTGTGAACTGTAGGGGGATGCAGGGAGAAGTCTGGGGGGTAATCACTCTTGCTTTACCCTTCCAGGATCTGGATTGCAGTCTGGGGTGGAGGTCTTGGGTGTGTGACCAGCTTGCCAGAGTGTGTAGCGGCTTCAGAGAAGCCACCCAACTAATACCTTCCGAAGCTGAGAAAACCCCAGCATTTGGGATGGAAGTTCCCCTGCCTGGTGGCAGAGGTCTACTGTGGCAACAAGCCCAAAAGTCAAGTAATTGAGTGGCAACATGCGTAGGCAAAGGAAACAAAATAAACAGAAAAACACAACATTAGACTCCTAATTGGGGGGCAAAGGAGATCAAAGCATGGAACAGGAGGAAAACTGGGAGGTGAGAAATCCTGCACCATAAGCCGCAAATGAAAATACAAGCTGGTTACAGGCCATAGAGAACCATAAGAAGCAGATAAGAGAAGTGGGGGGAAAATTGGGAAGAGAAATGAGAAAGATGCAAGAAAAGTATAAAATGAGAGTCAACAGCGTGACTGAGGAAAATAACACCCTAAAAAATAGACTAACTCAAATGGCAAAAAAGGCTCAAAAAGGCAATGAGGACAAGAATGCCTTAAAAACCCAACTTTGCCAAATAGAAAAAGATACTCAAAAGCTCACTGAGGAGAATCATTCCTTCAGAATTAGACAGGAGCAAATAGAAGCTAGTGGCTTTATGAGAAATCAAGATGCTATTAAGCAAATCCAAACAAATGAAAGAATAGAAGGCAATGTGAAATATCTCATGGGAAAAACCACTGACGTGGAAAATAGATCCAGTAGGGATAATCTAAAAATTATTGGACTACCTTTAAACCATGATCAAAGAAAGAACCTAGAAATCATCCTTCAAGGAATTCTCCAGGAAAATTGCCCTGATGTTTTAGAACCAGAGGGCAAAATAGAGGTTGAAAGAATCCACAGATCACCTCCTGAAAAAGATCCCAAAAAGAAAACTCCTAGGAATATTGTAGCCAGGTTCCAGAATTCCCAGATCAAGGAGAGAATATTACAAGCAGCCAGGAAGAAACAATTTCAATATTGTGGAAACACAATCAGGATACCACAGGATCTGTCAGTTCTACAGTGAGGGATTGAATGGCATGGAATATGATATTCCAGAGGGCAAAGGAGCTGGGATTAAAATCAAGAATCACCTACCCAGCAAAACTGATTATCATGTTTCAGGGGAAAATTTGGTCATTCAGTGGAATAGAGGACTTTCAAGCATTCTTGAGGAAAAAAACAGAGTTGAATAGAAAATTTGACATTCAGACACAAGAAGCAAGAGATGCTTGAGAAAGTAAAGAAGGAAAAGAAATGATAAGGAACTTATCAAAATTGAACTATTTACATTCCTCCATGGAAAAACTATAACTGTAACTGGTGAAACCTTTCTTAGTTTGAAAATAGCTGAAGAAGGGTATATGGGCAAATGAATACATATGTAAATATATATATATATATATATATATATATATATATATATATATATGTTTACAGGTATACATAGATAGAGGGCACAAGTTGAATTTAATGGGAAGAGATGATACTTAAGGGGTGACATTGAGAGGTGAGAAAGGAACATGAGGAGAGGAGATAGGGAGAGACAGAATGGGGTAAACTATCTCATGTAGAAGAAGAAAGGGAAAGGGGTTGCAGGGGAGTGGAAGAACAGCAAGGCAAAAAGGCAAAACCTTATTCTCATTGAATTTGGCTCAGGGAGAGAATGACATACATACTAAATGGGATATCTCACCCCGCAGGAGAGTGGGGGGAAGGAGGAAGGGGGGAAGATGATGGAAGGGAGGGCAGGCTGGGGCGGAGGGAAGTTGGAAGCACCCACTTTTGAAAAGGTACAGGATCAAAGTGGGGAGTAGACCAGGTGGAAAGTGGGATAGGAGGGAGGGAAATATAGTCAGTCTTTTACTAAATATCTACTATGGTAATGTTTTACTTAGCTGGACATCTACAACATATACTGAATTACTTATCTTCCTAGTAAAGGTGGGTGTCAAGGAAGGGAGGAAGGAATCTGGAATTCAAAGTTTTAAAATCAAATGTTTTAAAAGTATATATAAATACAATTATTAATGCTATTTTACATATAATTGGGTGATAAGATGTGCAGGCATTGGGGCACAGAGATCCACTTTGCCCTACCAGAAAAGTCGAAGGGGGTATGGGATAAGATATAGGAGAGAGCAGATTGGATATCCTGTGGGACTGCTATTCTGGGGCTGTGGGAGGGGAAAAGGAGGGAAAATATTGTAACTCAAAATCTGATGGAAATGAATGATGTAAACCAGAAGTTAATAAAGCATTTGAAAAAAATGTAAGCATCACAATGGCAGAGATAGTTTCTTTTGTTTGTTTCATTTTATCTTGTTCTAACCTAAGCAAGAAGCACAATGCCTTAAACATAACAGGTGTAAGATATTGTGTTTGTTGGTGAAAATGTAAATTGTTATTAGCAAATATACTTAATTGTTTTCAGAATTAAATCAAATAAATTGTTCTTAAAAACACTCCCTCGATCAGCAATGGCCCAAGAAGATGTGACAGAGGGCAAACTTTTTATTAGTTGGAGAAAGCTCTCTATTTTCACCATGGGGCCCTGGTCAGCTGTTTTTGAGAAAGGTCTTCATAGTGTGGTTCCATTAGGGAGGATTCATCACCCCCATCAAAGTGCACATTCAAATCTCAAGTAGAAATTCTATTGGAAATTATATGTGATTTGGGATCATTCCTGAAACTTTTCTCAATTATTGTAAGGAATAATAAATTAATTAAAAATGAAATTGTTTTATAATAGCTAAGTCTAAACACTTAATGTTTAAATTACATAAGCCTAAACAATAAGATTTGCCAAGATTTTAACTCTCACTTAATTCACTCAGCATTCCTGTTCCAATTCAGTCTTTCACTATGAATCAATAAAACAAAATCAGTTTGCTTTATATACAGTATAAATCCATATAATTTGTACAAAGTATAAATCCATGTAAATACTCAGTGACTTGTTTCTACTCCTGGTTCAACTCCAATTTTAGGGTGTAGTTGTTTATTGGTGTATCCTATATGCTCAGTTATATTGATATTGTCTCCTTTTAATGATATATAATAATCAAGGTAATGTGTGATTGACATGAGTTTATGTTAATTTCCCATAGTACATGAATGTACTAATTATCTATACTGCTAACAACTTCAGTGCTTCAAAATATAACAGGGAACGTGAAGTAAAAATAATTTCATAGCAAGGTGAATTAGTTAACATTAAAATATACTTAATAAAGCCTATGGAGCACGTACATTTGTACTCAAAGACTTATTGACACTGCAAAACAACGGCTACCTGGTGCCAAACACACTAAAAATAGCAAATTAGAAATAAAAGGAAAGGGCAGCAATCAGCCTGGCAGTAAGGTAAGAGGAAAAACAACAATTACAACTGAAAAAAGGGGGGCAGGATTAATAAAATACCACAAATAGGAGTCATTCCATCAAGGGACAAGCAGCCATACTCATCTAAAGATGTCCTCTTAGATCCTCACTGTATTATAACCAAGTGCAGTAAAGATCATAGTTTCTGGAGAACAGACCTTATTTATTCTTAGTTTGACTCAATAATTTATTTATTATTGACTCAATTAGTTTGTTGCTAATCAGCTGAATACTTTTACCCCTAGTGACTAGTACAGAATATTACATGTAGTAGAACTTAATTTTTTAAAAAACAAATAAATGGCAAGGAATGTTCATAATGATGATGCCTAGTCATCAAGAAAAGTGTCATATCCCTGCTTGAAGACGGTAAAGCTCCTATGAGAGCAGGGCCTGTGCTGTTTTTCATCTCTCTATCTCCAACACATATCACACTATCTTTCTTGCATATAGATGGCACTTAAATTCTTATTAAATTGATAGGTATTTGAAATTAAAAAAAAAGCTTTGACAATTAGAGAAGTAAAAATCCATTATTAGGAAAATTTGTGTATATGTTTTGCAAGGTTGTAGGATAAATGTGAAGCTGAAGATGTTCATTTAGAACAGAAATAAGACCTATTAGTCCTCAGATCACTTGTTTCAATTACATCAATAAAATTTAGAGTTCAAGCTTTATCTTGTTATGTATTGACTTCTTTCTAATTAGCTTCTCTTTCAGTTGAATCTTACATAAACTAACCACTAAAAGCAAAATAAAGTAAGTCTCCAATTAACTTGATAATAAACTCAAAGTATATACTAATTGAACCTGGCTATCCTCCATTCCCCTTGTAATAAGAATACAGTGTTTGAGAAAGTGGTGAACTATCTGAAAAAGATACTTTTACAAATTCTCCCCATTATAGAAAAATTTCTTAATGAGAAGAGATTTATTATTGACTCAATAAAAGCACATTAAATTTGGAAGAATTTTCAATGAAAATCAATATCCACGGCATATATTCGAATTCAGATGAATAAGACCAGAGTCAGAGCTAGCAATGAGTAATCAGGGCTATAAAAAAGGAAATCAATATTTTGAGATTGGAAAAATATTTAAATAATTATTGTCAAAGATCATCAAATTTTAAACTTTACTATGTTTATGGACTAAAAGAACTTTCAATTCACTACCTAGTGACACCTTCCAAGGTAAACTAAGAAGCTTCCAGGTGATTTTTTTCCTCTCCAGTGAGTCAGGAATTGACAGAAGGTGACTTTCTCTTCAGACTGGGTCAGCCCCATTCCTTACAATCCAAATAGTGCTCTCAGTGGCCTCATGGAGCCCTGAGGAATGCCTTCCCATTTAATAAACATTTTAATTAACCCTTGCATTATGTTCACAATAAGGATTATAGAGTTGATTTGTAATCATATTTTATTGCTCGACCTGATTATGTGACAATTTATTTATTTGTTTGTTTGTTTGTTTGTTTGTTCCAATTTTCTATCAAACTTAATTCAGGGCTTTTTCCAAATGACAGTACCACTGAAATAAAACAATTATAAAGGGTTTTGAGCATCTCGGAAAGAGGGCTAAACTAAATAACTAGTTATTTATATACTAGTTAAAGAGTATAGTTGCTCTTAGTACAGTCTGTCCTTACCGGCAAGGTTTTGATCATATTAAAACCAAGTTCATTTTTATGTGTTCCGTTTTCCCAGGCAGACATGGAAATTTCCTGATTAGGAACAAGATACATGTTTTTCATATAACTACAGCTGCTCTTCAGTGTCAATATAATTGTTGATATATAGCAAAATGTTGATGCTTGCCAAACCACAAATGAAATTGAAGTCATTCCCTAGGAGAAAGTCATATAATTTATCCTTATTTAATGAGATGAGAAGAAGAAAACTGTCAGTACTTAAAGATTAACAAAATAGCTGTAGCAATATCTTTAAGAGTAAGTTGTAACAAAAGCATTATACCATTCTTTATAGGAAAAATGATTATCAGCATAGTTGATTAGTGGTGAAAATTTACTAAATAAAGGCATACCTTATTTTAACAAATGTTTTTTGAGGTCAATACAACAAAGCCTAAAACCACTTTTCAGCTGACAGACTTATTGCTTTGAAAATGATAACATCAATAAGAGTAATTAAAAGCTTCCAAAGAGCTTTACCTATTTTGAATTATTTGATTTTCATAATTATCTTAAAAGGTCAGTGTTATTTTTATCTCCATTTAATAAATGGAGAAAATGAGGCTAAGTGATCAATTCAAGGTTATGCAGCTAGGAAGTGCCTAAAGCAGTATTTTCACTCAGGTCTTCCTGACTCCAGGATCACTGTTCTATGCACTGAACCTCCTAGATATGCCGGATTCAGTGAATTAGAAATTCAGACCTATTAGGGGGATGTAAGGAGAGAAACTATGGTAATTAACTTTTTTTCTTCTCCTCAAAAAAAAATCCCTGTCTCTAATCCTAAATTATGATGACCCCTGTCATCAAGGTGGTATGTCTTTCCCTGGTTTAGCAGTGCCTCCACCACCTGGGCTTCTGACTGCAAAGTAATAATCTCTAGTAGTGTTTGGATATGTACTATTTTTTTTCTTAAATTGCTTACTCATTAAGATGTCCTTGGGACTGATTCATGGATCATCTCTAAAAAGGAGAAAATGGAGAAATGAAGCTAGATGTAAAAATAGATCTGGAAATAAAGACCTACAAATGGATATAGCAAGGAAAAGAAGGCTTGTTATTCCATGCCACAAAAATTATTGGCACCTTTTCTCTAATGTGAAAAAGAATGTATGAAATGGCTGAATATATATGCTGTCTTTGGCTTTTAGAAAACAATTAAGTTTTGGTTTAAAAAGTCTATTAAGTAGGAAATTCTGTCTTACTTGTCGTAAATATATATTGATAGCTGTGATTTCAATTATATAACTGTCAGTGTCATCCCAATAGCTAAGAGAATCTATTTCCACCAATTTTGGACGTCCAGTGAATACTTCTACATGTGGCATTTGAAATACCTGTGCACCTGCAGAACAGAGAATCATAATTCATCAACTTCTAAAGTTATTCAAGGAAATAGTGATAAATTGAAAATCATTTCAAAATTAAATTCTACCAAGATTAATGTGTGGCTACAGTAATTGTGAAGGAAAGGAATTACAAGTAAGTTATCCAAACACAACTGCTTATTTGGCTAATTCATTTTGCTCTTAAAATCTACCCTTAGAGACCAATTGGTCCTTTTTTTCCAATTTGCTTTCTCCTCCCTTCTCATTCACATCTTCATTCTGGCTATGTGATAGGAATTTTATGCCTCTACATTTATTTAATTTTAATGTGATTAGTCTTGAAGTGGTAAGACTAACTTTAGAGTCTTCTGAGGGCTTCCAAGGCCACTTAACATCTAGACAGTGACCCAAATTCACAGCCTTAGAGTCATGATTGACTCTTTACTTTTTTCCTTATCCCCCAGGGATAATCGGTGGCCACATCTCACTCATTGTATCTCTACAACAATGCTTGCATCCCTCTCTTGTCTCTAACTTACATAGCCACCACCCTAGCTCAAGTAGTCATTACTTCTCTATTGCAGCACCTCTAATTAACCTGCCAATGTCTCTCTACTCGCTAATCTATTTTCTACAATTTTAAAATTCATATCCCTATTGTACGTCTAACTATATCATTGGCTTGTTAAAGAAATTTTACCATCTCTCTATTGTATCCAGGACAAAATAACCACACCCCCTCCCCCACTGGGCATTCACAACACTTCATAGAAGGATTTCATATTGCCTTTACAAACTGATTTCACTTTGCTTTGCCTCAAAGCAAAAACTCAAGAGACCTATTTTCTGTTCTCTATACATGGCATTCCTTCTCTCACCTCTGTAGCTTTTGATAGGCTATCTTATAGACCTGTAATGTTTCCTTGTTTCCATCTCTTGGAATTTTTTGTACCCTCCAGGGATAGCCACTTCCTACATGGGCATTTTCCTAATCCTCTTAGTTTCTAGTATTTTCTCTCTTTCTTTGTTTTTATTGCATATGAATTTAATATTATCTTACTTGTATGTATCTCTCTCTGTCTCTCCATACATGTATATGCATAATGTATATATATACATACATATGTGTATATATATATACATTATGCATATGTACATATTTCTCCACATAAAATGTCTCTTGAGGGTTTGAATGCAGGGACTGGTTTTTTGGTCTTTTTAACCCCAGCATCTAGCAGTATTTGACTTTCAGTCGAACATATATTCATAAATGCCTATTTAATTAAAATGTCTATGAAATTTCATATATACCTACTGAATTAAAGTGTATTAAACTTAATTGAAACGAATTGAAAGAGAACAACAAAGGAAAAAGTTGATGGGAAAGAAATTTCCATGGATAATTTCTTCTTTATCTTCTACTCTCCAAAAACATATATAAACAAAATAAAGTACTGTGGTATGCACTCTAAATTACAGCCACACTGTTCTGAGCTAGTCCTGAGGAGCTCCCATCTAAGGTAGCAGGAGAAGTTATAGCCCAGGAATCAACTTTAGCTTAGCTATCCCATCTAGGACTGTGAGATAGTGTGGGGGATGGGGCGTATAGAGCATGTGCTCCCCAGGTATAGATTCCCATATAAGCTGATGAAAGGAAAAAGCAATTACAAATTCCAGGTTTAGGGGATGACTGTGGGAAGGGGAAGGCCCAGAAAATATAGCTTTTTCATCTGGACTTTTGGCCTACCTGATTCCACACTGAGTATAGAGGCTCATAATCTCCCTTCTCTTAAACCCTGAGCCCTATACTAAGGAACTGACATGATAGTAATGCTAGTAATCTCCAAAATTGTAACAAAAAACAACCAGAAAAGTCAAAGGGAAGATCTTTACCAGATACAGAGAATAGAAATGAGCAATCAAAAGAAAACCCTTGGCATAATAAAGAAAAAGCATTTTAAGGAAACTCAAGTCTAAAATCCCAGAAGGGAATAACAGACATAATTTCAAGAAATTATCAGGAAAAAAAATAATGGATTGACAATAAGGATTCTGAGAGTATATAAAGAACATGAGGGGAAAAAGGAGGAAAGAAACAAAACACGGTATAAGAAGATGAATTAGATCTCTTGAGGATATTTTCTGAAAGAAAATAAAGAACTATGAAATGTGTCAAATTTTATCAATGATATAAAATGCCTGAAAAATAGAATGGAGAGAGTTCACAAATCCAGTTATTCAACAACAAATTAAGTAAAGGGAAAATACAAAAAAAATGTGAGATATCTATTTTTTAAAACTGACCAGAAAATTTAACAAGAAAGTATACTTTTAGAGCAATTAGATTCCAGGGAAATAATTACAAAACAAAAATTTGGACATAATATTTTAAGAAATCATTGTAGAAAATTGCTCAGAACTATTAGAAGCACAGGGCAAACCAAAACCAAGCAGAATTCATAAATCACCTGAAAGAAACATTAAATATTACTCACTCATAATATGATTACCAAACTCCAGAGCTAGTATCACATGCACACATATAGTACACATACATATGTACTATATATAGATATTTAGTATATATATAAATATATGTGTCTATGCATATGAATATATATGACTACAGATATGAATATATTACAACCACCTAGGAAGAGACATCACATACCAAAGAGACTTATCACAGTCATAATCACATATTTTAAAACAGTAAATATAATAAAGAAAAATATGGAATTCATTATCTAAAAGATTAAAGCTCACAATCAATAATATCATCCTGAAAGAAATGAAAGATGCTATTGTTCCTTCAGAAACCTATTATAACTAAGGGTCAGTGAAAAGAGAAAGAAAGGGTGGGGGTGGAGAAAGTATGAGAGCATAGAGGGAGGAAGGAAAAGAGGGAGGAATGAGTGAGAGAGAGATTTTTCTACAAACATTTTTTTTCTTTTTCCTTATAAAGTGTTGCTTAAGACAAATAAAAGGAAATATAGCTATAATGATAAATGTGAAGGAGATAAACTGCCCTATTGTTTCCATCTTATAGTGGTCAAATGGATCAGAAATCAAAAGACACACCTAAAACATAAAGATTCATATAGAAATAAATGGAGAGATTGGAATGGAATATTTTATTCTCAGCTGTTAACATGAGCTTTGTAATGATTATACTAACCTGTCAGAGTTACACAACATTTAGTCAATAAGAAAGAATTCTGAAACCCAAAACTGCTTGATATACCAGTAATCCTTTGTGGGAAAATTCTAGACAAATTTGGAGAAGCCCATAGCAGCCAGAAACTAATAAACCAGCCTTGACCAGCTCAAGGGCAACCTTGAACAGCAGCTGCAGACCTTGCTCAGTACTTTACAAACATTTCCATAGCATAACAAAATTATTTACAATTTTAATAACTCTTTTTCTAAAATAACCACCTCAATGACTCCTTATGAAAATACAATTCAACAAGGCTTCCTTTAACAACTTTCTTCTTGAATGAAATGTTTTTTCATTTATTTATTTTTTGAAAGGAATCAGGGTTAAATGACTTGCCCAATGTAACACAGCTAGTAAGTGTCTCCAGGGCCAGGGCTCAATCCACTGCACCAACTATTTGCCCCTGGACTGGGATATAAACAGTTCATCCTTACAAAGTTCCTTCTTATTATTCATTTGACTCTGTAGTTTGGTAAGCACATTTCTGAGTGAACTTTACCTTTTTTTATAAAGCTCTAAAATCAGCGGCTAGGTGGCACAGTGAGTAGAGCACTGGCCCTGGAGTCAGAAGGACCTGAGTTCGGATCTGACCTCAGATACTCAACACACACAAACAAAAACCTAGCCGTGTGACCTTGGGCAAGTTACTTAACCCCAATTGCCCTCCAAAAAGCAAAAAGTAAAATAAAATAAATAAAAATAAAGCTCTAAAATCTATAATATCACTACTGGGTATGTATTTCAAAGAGGTCAAATGCAGAAAGAAATACATGCCCATCAAATAAATGGAAGCAAAGGAGAGTCTGTCAACTGGAAAATGTCCGACCAAATTTTGCAATATTATTGCACCATAAGAAGAGCATAAGAAGGAACATGAAAAATTCAAAGAAATTCAAGAAATATTATATCAAATGATGCAAATAGAAATAAGCAGAATTGGTAGAAAATAATTACATAAGAAGTACCAAACTCACAGCCTGAAAAACTCCCAACTATTGCCTGAGCCAGATAAAATATAATTGGGAAGTTGTAGACTAAATAAAAATACTATACAACATAGATAATGATAATTTGTGGTTTTCTAAGTCAATATGTGGTTATAGGAATCCATTTCTCCTTGAATATGATATCACTGATTCATATAATCATTGCAATAATTTAAAAGAAACCAAATTTGAAAAACATGTGAACTATGATAAATACTGGTCAATCAAGGTGGAATAAACCTTGCTTCTTTTGCCCAAAAAGCAGTAATGTAGATGTGGAATGAGACATACTTGTCATACATGGTCAAAGTGTTTACTTATATGCTTATAATTGCACTTCTTTGTTATAAATGAGGATATATTTGTATTGGGTTGTGAAGAAGTCATTGGATACTGACTGTAGTTAAAAAAGAACAACAATTTTTTTAAAAAACCAGAATTGTGATCACAGAATATTTGAAATGACATAAATTTATATAGAAGCTACACATATATTTCTTGGTGATAAAAATGTTAATATCAATATGTTTGAATATAATTAATTGCTTTTTAATTTGGTTGATGGCTGAAAGTATGAGATATCACATGAAATTACAAGGTTACAGGAGAATAAGGGGATTTATTTTTCAAATTCTGAAATAGTGATTATAGAATAACCCAAATATCAAAAAGAACATTTCATATTCAAGAAAAGGAAAAGATACCTTTATTTCCTATATTTTACAGATTTGAAGAAAAAAATTGAGCTTACCTTTGCACACCTTTGGAATTACTCTAATTTTAAAAGTGTATTTATCCCCTATATCGATGTATTTAATAATACTTCGTGATGTTTGGACATCATCGTGCTGAATCCAATGGTTACAGACGGTGGGAGAAATAGACCATGTAGAGGCAAATTGCATTGAAAAGTCATATAACAGCCATTCATTCTCTTTAAAAGTCTTATTGAAAGGTACTCGTACAGGCATCGTCGCCAGAGCCAAAGCTTGTGTATAATTAATAAACTTAATAATAAGGAAGCTGCTATAACCAGGAATCACTACAGTCTTCTGAATGTCAGAACGTTTAAATTTAAATAATGTTCCTAAAGCTAAAGAAAACACAAAAAAAAATATTTGGATAAAGGAAGGTGCATACACATTCACACACACACACACACACACACACACACACACACACATAAACAATTGATTAACTTAACAGATAAATGTATTAAGACTTTAAACCATGGGCTGAACCTAAGAGTAAATTAAATAATTTCACA
Source organism: Gymnobelideus leadbeateri (assembly GCA_011680675.1). Lineage (NCBI taxonomy): Eukaryota > Metazoa > Chordata > Mammalia > Diprotodontia > Petauridae > Gymnobelideus > Gymnobelideus leadbeateri. The sequence continues at coordinate 78,743 of WOXC01001445.1, read as the reverse complement.
TCATCATCATCATATTATATGGCACATATAATATATCATATCTTATATTGCATTATATTTTCATGTTATATTATATCATATATCATTTCATATCATATGGCATATGATAATCATAATCAAGTTCCAAAAGAATTTTAACATATTGCCATCGAATCCTAGGGTAAGAAGGGACCATAAAAGTCAATTGTCAAAACCTATGTCCAATTTTTATGATTGTTCTCAATGATATTCTACAAAAGTGATTTTTTCAGCCTCCTTGATGTTTCCAGTGACTGGGATATTCATTACTCAAGTATTCCAATTCCATTAGCACAGCTCTAATGTTAAAATGTTCTATATTACAGTGAGTTCTGATCTTCTATTGAGATTCAGTATGCTTCCCTACACATTTCACTCATTGGTACCAATTCTTCCTTCTGAAGGAATGATTCTGAAGAACTATAATTATATAATAATTATGAAGAATTATCATTGCCACTTCTACATAGTAGGCTTCCAAGTACTATACTGGTCAAAATTTAGGATGACTTTTTTCTCCCTATACTTTTCCCCAAAAACTGGTTCAAATAAAAATTATTCAGAGCTATTTTTCTGTGGGTATCTAATTTTTCTTTTGAAAGACATCTTTTTTAAGGGTCATACTATGTTTAGAGATTTTCCATATATAGGTATCTGGAATTTTAAGATGGTTATGATGCCTTTTATCATAGGTTTATTATTAAAAGTATTATTGAATAACATAAATAAAATAAAACTTTCAAAAGCACTAAATAACTTACTTATGAACACATGATCAAAAAAATTGTACCAAATTTGAACTTTCTCTTTTATCCCATTTCTAAGGATAATGCATTTATTGGTTCACTGCTCTATACCATGTGTAACAGTGACTATTCTGATCCTTGTTTCTAGAAGTGCAGATATTTTATATTTATGCCCTCCTCTAGAGTTCTCCAGTACCCTTAGGTATTTGAGGGGAAATAGATTCTCCCATTGGCTCTAGATTCTACTAATTATATTCCTTCAAATTTAGGAGTTTAAGCATCCCAGTTCTATTTAACCTCCTAAAAATCAGATTAACTTTTACAAAAGAATATTTACTTTTAAAAGTGTAACAAGAATAAATATACAAACATTCCTTCTTACCTCTGGAGTATGCTTCCTCCTTTACCCACTTAGTATCTGGGGAGGACCAGTAGGTTGACAGTTTAACTCAATTCTCAGTATTAATCCCACTAAATCCACAGAGCCCTTGGCTTCCCCTACTCAGGTAGTTACAACATCTGGCCTGGAATCTTGACTTCAAAGTCCAGTATTCCAATCCCTACACCTAGAACTAAAAAGGGCAAATGAAATAAAACCAAATGCCAATTCTATTTTTCAGAGCCATAGGACCTAAAAGGAAAAAGTGAAGGTAGATAATGCCTTCATCCAAATTAGTGCACAGCACTAATGCTGTGGGTAAAGAAGACTGCACTCCTGGAGGGTACCAATACCAAAGAGAACAAATAAGCTCCCATCATCTAGATGTGAAGATATATCTAGGTCTGGCTACATAGTCAATAGAGAAAAACTTCTCCCACTTATATGGTAGGAGAATACAAAAATTCTCATTTCTCCAAGAAAAAAGTTCTTGGTGTTTCTGACATGGTTGCCTCCATGTAGTAAGCTGGTCATGCACCAAAGTCTGGTTACACCTGCTTCCCAGATTTCTTCACCTGAGTACGTGTTCATAAAATGTCACACCTCCTCCACACCTCCCTTTACTTATCCCTTTCTTTTTGAATAACATCTGCTTTCCCATAAGTATATTCCATTCATAGATTTCATTCCACATTATCAGTGACCCTTATCCCATCAAATGTGCTTCACTGCATTAGAGTCTCTACTTCACTTTCCTTATTATTTATATACATACATTATTCTTTATGTATTTGAATAGGGACATTTGGAGTGTGCTCAGGGATGACTAGCACCTCTGGTAAGAGGATTTGCCAAAACCCTTTCAGGGCTGATCACCTCTTTTGTGTCCACCTTTCACCCAACTCTCATCTGTGGCTCCAAGAAGCTGTAACACATACAGTGGCCACACTCCAATAAACTAGCTTTGGTATTTCCAACTCCTTAGCTTATGAGTAGGAAAGAGATCAATCCATGAAATACATGTTAAACTCTAGTAGTCAACAAATGATTCACAGAATCCACTCTGAAACTCACTTCTCTATAAGTATTCATGTCTTTTCTCACTTTCTAGCAATCAATCACTTAACACAAAAATAAACTTACCATTTAAATGAAGACTAATTTTATAGAATGGATTTACATCTTTTTCAATGGTTATGGCACTCAACAAGCAAGGGCTATCTATTGGAATTTCAACTTTAAAAGGTTTCAACACTTCTGTAATAGCTGAAGTAGGAAAACCGACAATGTCATCATGTTCCAGAACCTTCACTACATGAGCAAAACCAGTCGAACTAAAGAAAAATAAATTTCATGTCATTTAAATAATAACTACAATGTAAAAAAACAATAATACATCTATTTATTTCTCTAAGTCATGGAAAAGGATGTAATTAAGCAAGAACTGAAATAATCCATGGGGTAGCCAGGTACTACTTTATGAAGCTTATGTGGTATTGGAATCTTCTGGTAACTATGTGAACAAAAGTAACTTTGGACTTTTGTCCTTCTGTTTAGCTCCACTCTTGCCCATCAATCATTAAGGACTACATTAGATTTATTTTCACATGTGGCCTTTTTTGATACTTTGATGTTAAGTGCTGCATTTCAACACAATTTATGAAAAAGAAATATTTGCCAACAAATTTTGCAATCTGAAAATTTCTTACCAGAAGGGAAAATGCCAGAAGAAATTTAAAGGGGTGAATCAGAATGATAAAACAATGGGATTATACTATGAAATTACAATTTTTTTCAATTAAACAAATGCTTTATTAACTTCTGGTTTACATCATTCATTTCCGTCGGATTTTGAGTTACATTTCCCCCCCGGTTTTCCCCTACCTACCATCCCAGAATAGCAGTCCCACAAGATATCCCTTCCTCCAATCTGCTCTCTCCCATATCTTCTCCCATACCCCCTTCTTTCCATTAGAGCAAAGTGAATCTCTGTGCCCCAATGCCTGCACATCTTATCACCAATTACATGCAAAAGAGTATTGATAATAGTATTTATATATATTTGAAATATTTAATTTTAAGACCTCGAATTTCAGATCTATTCCCATCCTCCCTTGCCACACATTCCCTCTGGGAAGATAAGTAATTCACTATGTGTTGTACACGTATAGCTATGCAAAATATTACCATAGTAGATATATTGGACAGGGCTGCTTATAATTCCCTCCCACCCATCCCATCCCCCACCTGGTCCATTCCCTCCTTGAACCTGTCCCTCTTCTATAGTGGGTACTTCCAACCTCCCTTCTCCCCAAGAATGCCCTCCCATCCATCATCCCTCTTCTCATGCCCCTTCCTTATATTCTGTTGCAGGTTGAGATATTCCATTTAGTATGTATGTCATTCTCTCCCTGAGCCAAATTCAATGAGAATGTGGTTTTGCATTTTTGCCTTCCTATTCTTCCCCTCCCTTGCAGCCACTTCCCCTTGGTTCTTCTACATGGGATAGTTTACCCTACCCTGTTTCTCCCCATCTCCTCTTGCCACTTTCCTCTCTCACCTCATAATTTCACCCCTTAAGTATCATTCCTTCCCAATAAATTCAACCTATGACCTCTCTCCATGTAAACATATATACACACATTCACATATGTATTCATATGACCACACCCCCTTCTTCCATTATTTTCATAGTGAGAAAGATATCATCAGTCACAGTTATTGCTTTTCCATATAGGAATGTAAATAGCTCAACTTTGATAAGTTCCTTTTGATTTCTTTTCCCTGATTACCTTCTGAGGCATCTCTTACTTCTTGTGTATGGATGTCAAATTTTCTATTCAACTCTGGTTTTTTCCTCAAGAATGCTTGAAAGTCCTCTATTCCACTGAATGCCCATATTTTCCCCTGAAACAAAATACTCAGTTTTGCTGGGTAGGTGACCCTTGGGTTCATTCCCAGTTCTTTTGCCCTCTGGAATATCATATTCCATGCCCTTCGATCCCTCAGTGTAGAAGCTGCCAGGTCCTGGGCTATTCTGATTGTGTTTCCACAATATTGAAATTGTTTCTTCCTGGCTGCTTGTAGTATTTTCTCCTTGATCTGGGGATTCTGGAACCTGGCTATAATATTCCTGGAAGTTTTCTTTTTGGGATCTTTTTCAGGAGGTGATTGGTGGATTCTTTCAACCTATATTTTGCCCTCTGGATCTAAAACATCAGGGCAGTTTTCCTTGAGAATTTCTTGAAGGGTGATTTCTAGGTTCTTTCTTTGATCATGGCTTTCAGGTAGTCCAATAATTTTTAAATTGTCTCTCCTGGATCTATTTTCCAGGTCAGTGGTTTTTCCCATGAGATATTTCACATTGCCTTCTATTCTTTCATTTGTTTGGATCTACTTAACAGCATCTTCATTTCTCATGAAGTCATTATCTTCCATTTGCTCCAGTCTAACTCTGAAGGAATGAGTGTCCTCAATGAGCTTTTGAGATTCTTTTTCCATATGGCAAAGTTGGCTTTTTATGGCATTCTTCTCATTGTCCTTTTGAGCCTCCTTTGCCATTTGAGTTAGTCGATTTTTTAAGGTGTTGTTTTCCTCAGGCAGGCTGTTGACCCTCATTTCATACTTTTCCTGCATCCTTCTCATTTCTCTTCCCAATTTTTCCTCCACTTCTCTTATTTGATTTTTATGTCCTTCTTAAGGTCCTCTATGGCCTGTAACCCGCTCATATTTTCCTTTGGGGCTTTTGGAGGAGGATTTCTGACCTCACAATGCTCTTCCTGTCCATATGCTTTGGTCCTCTTTGCCCCAAAAGTAGGAGTCTAAGGTTGCATTTTTCTGTTTGTTTCCTTTGCCTTTACATGTTGCCACTTAATTACTTGATTTTGGGGCTTCTTGCCACAGCAGGACTCTGCCACCAGACAGGAGAGCTTTTGTCCTGAACGTTGGGGTCTTCATAGCTTTCTGGCAAGCTGGATACCCACCCCAGACCCCCCTCCCATATCACAATCCAGATCCAGGGACGTTAAAGCAAGAGTGATTAACCCCAAGACTGATCGCTGGATCTCCCTACAGTTTGCAGGCCAGGAGCTGATGCTGCCACTTTAGCTTCAAAATGGCATGTATCCTCAGTGGCTTCTAGGCCCCGGGGAGGAAGCCAAAGTGTTCCCCAAATACTGGTCCCAAAGTCCATAGGGCACCAACCTCTCACTTTGTCCTTGGCATATCTGAGTTGATAATTCTGGAATCGCCACAGCTGCTGGTGTTCTGGAGTCCCCCCTGCTGGCTGCTGGCCCAGCCGCCTTGGGGCTAAAACTGTGGCTCAATGGGACCTGGGCTTAGCTCTCCACGCCTGGCTCCCAGAGCTCTGTGCTGGTCCTTCCTGCAGGGCTGCTGGGCTGTCCTCAGCAGGAGGTTAGCTTCTCTGTGTCGTTCTGTGGGTGCTGGGGCTCCAGAAGTTGTTCAGAGTCCCCTTTTTCATAGTTTGGAGGTGATCTGGGGGGAGAGTGCCTCGGTCGCACTGTTTCTACTCTGCCATCAAAATTATAATTTTTAAATGGTTGGTCTTCAAAGCATAGGAATATAATGAGAGAAGGACAAAGTTAAGGTATTTTGCAGGACCAGAAGAAGTTAGTAGGTAGAATAGCCTAAGGTGTCCCACAGTCAGGGAAGGGATAGGAAGGTTTACTAGGAAAATTTAGAGAAACAGAAATTGCGCTAAGGCAGCAGGGGCTGCAAAGCAGCTAGTGACCACTTTACACAAACTTGCTCACCTCAAGTTTTACAAGGTCCCCATTCTTTGAAGAGCAGGGAATCATCTGGTAATAGGGATGTGTATGGAGGAAGAATAGGAAGCAGCCAGCAGCTTTGTCATTCTGATTCCTAAATTGAGTTGTTGACCCAGTATAGACTTATGGTGGACATGCAGGCAGGTATGAAGTTTATGTTGCGTGTTGTGCTCTAGGAAAAGGAGCAGTCACAGATGCAACAGAGCCTGGGATTGAATCTAGTACATTGCAGGGAGTAGGAACAGGATCTAGCCCAAAGATGCGAGGCATCATGGATTCAAAATCTACCTTGATCTAGGAGTTATTGCTGAGTAGCCATAACAGGAAACTCATATCAAGAGGAAGCTTGTAATTCTGTTATTCTAAACCTGCAGAGCCTTCTGGCTATCTGACAAAGAACTGGAGAAAACAGCAGGCTAATGGAACAACAATCAGGAGCAAGCCTATACTTTTTTACCCAGACCAAGCACAGAATATGAGTTTAGCTACTGGACTTTGGCCTTTATCAGATGGTCTTAATGTACATAGAAATGTTTCGCTTCCTTGGATTAAGTTAATAATGATATCCTTGAATAACATAGAGTTCAATGTGTGGAAGTAAGCCCCAGTAGGACTCCAAAGAATGCTTGAAATCAATCAATAAAGAAATAAAATTAGGTCCTTACCATGTACCATGTGGAAAAAATCTGGGAATACAAAAAGATGTAAAAAGACAATCCTTACCCTCAAATAGCTTACAATCTATGAGGGGAGAGAACATGCAAACACATATAAGCAAAGCAAGCCATATTCAAGATAAATAGAAGATGATTAACAGAGGAAAGGGTCTGGAATTAATAAGCATTGGAGAAGATTTTCTGTAGAAGGTAATATTTTAATTGGTATTTAGAGAAAACAGGAAGGTCAGTAGTCAGAGTGGTATAGAGAGAGCATTCCAGGTACATATCCTCCAGAATTATGCAGAGCCTAGCTCTAATACAAAGTCGAAGTTTTGAAAACAAAGCTTGAAGAATAAGTTAAAAAAATCAACACCCTCTTATCCCACCTTCCTCACCCTCACACATATTTCATTATGAAGAGTCATGGCAACAAGGATGTCCAAGACACAAACTCACAAGATAATATTACAAAATATAGGAGCAAAGCCTTTAAGAATAACAAAGTTTGGCCCTAAGATCAAACAGAATTCATGAAAGAAATAAAGTGAGACGTTTTTTAAATAGTTTAGAAGAAAATGGTAAATGAAATGAGGGTGGTAGAAGGAAGATTTAGAATAGAAATGAGAGATTTGAAGCAGAGATTGAAATGAGAGTTAAAAGATTACAACAGATACTAAAACTTAATTGAGAGACTTCTTGAAATCTAGAATGTAACAAACAAAAAAGGGATAATGGAACAAGCATTCATTAAGCACTTACACTGTGCCAGACATTGTGCTAAGTGCTTTACAAATATTATCTCTTTTGAAAAAGAAATTCAAGACTCCAATAGACTGTAAGAAATGCATAAACAGACAAAGCACAAAGACGGGAATAAGCATTTATATACCACCGGCTATATGCCAGGCACTCTAATAAGAGTTTTACAAATTATTTCATGTCATCATTACAATTCTGTGAAGTAGGTAGCTATTATTATCCGAATTTTACAGTTGAGGACACAGAGAAAAAAAAAAAGACTTCCCTTGTTCCATTGTCCCCTCCCTAAGATGGTTAGAAATAAGATGTAGGTTATATACATACAATTATGTAAAATATTTCCATATTGTTCATTTTGTACAAGAAGACTCAAATAAAAGGGGGAAAATGAAAGCTAAAATAGTATGCTTCAGTCTGCAGGCAAATATCAGTTCTTTGTCTGCAGGCAGATAATATGCTTTATCATTAGTCCTTTAGGATTGTCTTAGATCATTGTATTTCTCAGAATAGCTAAGTCATTCATAGTTTTTCATTGAACAATGCTGCTGTTACTATGCACAATGTTCTCCTGGTTCTGTTCACTATTTTTCAGTTCATGTAACTTTTTCTAGAATTTTCTGAAACCATCCTGCTTGTCATTTCTCATAGCACAATAATATTCCATTGCAATCATATACAACAGTTTGTTTAACCATTCCGCAATTGATGGGCACTGCTTTGATTTCCAATTTTTAGGTAACACAAAAAGAATTTTTGTACATTGCTCCATTTGCTCCAATCTAATTTTGAAGGATTTATTCTCTTCAGTGACTTTTTGAAATTCTTTTTCCATCTGTGCAATTTGGCTTTTTAAAGGATTCTTCACATTGGCTTTTTGGGCCTCTTTTGCCATTTGAGCTAGTCTATTTTAAGGTGTTATTTTCTTCAATATTTTGGGGGGTCTCCTTTAGCAGGCTGTTGACTCGTTTTTCATGATTCTCTTGCATCATTCTCATTTCTCTTCCCAAATTTTTCCTCCAGTTCTTTTACTTGATTTTCAAAATGTTTCTTGAGCTCCTCCATAGCCTGTAACCAATCCATATTTTTCTTGGAAGCTTTTGATGTAGGAGTTTTGCCTTTGTTGACTTCTGGTTTCATTGTTTGATCCATTCTGTCCCCAAAAAGGATTCTATGGTCTGCTTGTGCTTCCTCTGCTTGCTCATCTTGCCAGCCAATTATTTGACTCTTGCGTTCTTTGCCATGGTAGAACTAGGCTTCCAGAGTGGAGAGCTTTGTCCCAAATCACTGGGGTTTTCACAAATGTTGTCAGAGGTCTGAGGAGGGTGCCCACTCTACAGCCATCACAAGCTCTGGCTCACTGGTGTTTCTGACCCCAGGACCACCACCCCAGGAGCTCTGGAGGCAGCCATGGAGCAGCAGCTGCAGCCACATCCTCCAGCACCTCTTGCCCTGGAGAAAGGGGCCAAACTGGGCTCTTCCATCACCCAGGTCCAACAGAGTTCCCCACTGACCTTTTACTTTCTCTTTTGTATTTATGGGTTGAGAAGTCTGGAAAGCACCACAGGTGCTGGGGAATCACTCTCCTGAAGTCTGCTCTGGCCAGTCTGGTCCACTAGTCGGGCCTGCCCTGGGTTCAGGCCCACATGGCTCATGTGGGACTGTGCTCAGCTACCAGCTAGATGCTATAGGCCCTTCCTGTCAGCCTGCCAGGCTGGCTTCAGTGGGAGATGTTTTTCCCCTCTGTCACTTTGTGGGTTCTGTAGCGCTAAAATTTGTTTAGAGTCATAATTTACAGGTATTAGAGGTGGTTGTGGTGGGAGCTCATGGAGTTTCCTGCTTCTACTCCACAATCTTGACTCAACTCTGCCTTGAAGAAGTTAAATGCTGTAACAATGCAATATTCATTTAGCTGTAATTGATTTCCCAAGTGATAAATCTGACATTTGGATATTCTGAAAAGTCTGAGCTCTGGGTTCTCTTCCTAGTTTCACATGGATGCCTCCTTCTACTGATGGAATGTTGCCCACACCATGTAGGTATATTAACTGCCCCAAAGCATAGGAGCTGCCACCATTCTTCTCCATGAAAAGCACCTCGGAAATGATGGAGTTGTCCTCCAACATGGAGCCACAGCCCATGTATACAACATTGCTCCAGCCTGGGTCTAGTTCACTGTCTATACTGCCACAAATCTGGCACACATGACCCACCATCTTGACACCCACTAGGTCCTCAGCAGCTAAAAACCAGGTGAGTCCCTCCATAGATCAGGTAGCTGCTCAGTAATCCAGCACGGGCACTGCTGCTACAAATGCTTACCTCTCTCTAGTCCTATGTTATGCCCCTATCCCTTATTTAACTCTCTGTGTTTCTTTCTATTCCAACTATTTTTTTGGAAAAAACATATTGTAGTATATTGTTTCTTATTTTTTCATGTGACATAATTTTCACCATTATTCTTTTCCCTACTCCCTTTTTCCAATACATCCCTTTTTCTCAGTCTTCCACTTTTATTTTGAAATCATACCAACATAATTGATTCATATTCTGCCTATGTAGAATCTTTCGAATTGACCTAAAGACAATAAAGCTTTTGAAACTTACATGTATCATCTTCATTTTATTTTTTCTCAGTCTCTTCTTTTTTTTAATATATATTTGAGACATTTAATTTTAAAACCTCGAATTTCAGATCCATTCCTTTCCTCCATTGTCACATATTCCCTCTGGGAAGATAAGCAATTCAGTATGTGTTGTACATGTATAGCTATGCAAAACATTGCCACAGTGTGTGTGTGTGTGTGTGTGTGTGTGTGTGTGTGTGTGTGTGTGTGTGTATATATATATATATATATATTGCACAAGGCTGCTTATAATTCCCTCCCACCCAACCCACCCCCTACCTGGTCCATTCCCTACTCGGATCCTGTCCCTCTTCAATAGTAGGTACTTCCAACTTCCCCTCCAGCCAGAATTCCCTCCCCTCCATCACCCCCTTTCTCATCCCCCTTCCCCCTACTCTCCAGCAGGGTGAGATATCCCATTTAGTATGTATGTCATTCTTTCCCTGAGCCAAATTCAATGAGAATATGGTTTTGTATTTTTGCCTTTCTGTTCTTCCCCTATCCTGCAGCCACTTCCCCTTGCTTTTTCTACATGAGATGGTTTACCCCATCTCCTCTTGCCACTCTCCTCTCTCACCTCATAACTTCACCCCTTAAGTATCATCCCTTCCTACCAAATTCAACCTGTGCCCTCTATCCATGTATAACTGTAAACATATATACACACATTCACATATGTATTCATATGCCCATATACTCTTCTTCAATTATTTTCATACTGAGAAAGATTTCACCAGTCACAGTTATTGTTTTTCCATGTAGGAATGTAAATAGTTCAACTTTGATAAGTTCCTTTTGATTTCTTTTCCCTGATTACCTTCTCAGGCATCTCTTGCTTCTTGTGTCTGGATGTCAAATTTTCTATTCAACTCTGGTTTTTCCTCAAGAATGCTTGAAAGTCCTCTATTCCACTGAATGACCATATTTTCCCCTGAAACAAAATACTCAGTTTTGCTGGGTAGGTGACCCTTGGGTTCAGTCCCAGCTCTTTTGCCCTCTGGAATATCATATTCCATGCCCTTCGATCCCTCAGTGTAGAAGCTGCCAGGTCCTGTGCTATTCTGAATGTGTTTCCACAATATTGAATTTGTTTCTTCCTGGCTGCTTATAGTATTTTCTCCTTGATCTGGGGACTCAGGAAACTGGCTATAATATTTCTGGGAGTTTTCGTTTTGGGATCTTTTTCAGGAGTTGATTGGCAGATTCTTTCAACCTCTATTTTGCCCTCTGGGTCTAAAACATCAGGGCAATTTTCCTTGAAAATTTCTTGAAGGGTGATTTCTAGGTTCTTTCTTTAATCATGGCTTTCAGGTAGTCCAATAATTTTAAAATTATCTCTCCTGGATCTATTTCCAGGTCAGTGGTTTTTCCCATGAGATATTTCACATTGCCTTCTATTCTTTCATTTTTTGGATCTGTTTAACAGCATCTTGATTTCTCATAAAGTCATTAGCTTCCATTCGCTCCAGTCTAATTCTGAAGAAATGAATCTCCTCAGTGAGCTTTTGAGATTCTTTTTCCATCTGGCAAATTTGGCTTTTTAAGGCAGTCTTCTCCTCGTTGCCCTTTTGGGCCTCCTTTGCCATTTGAGTTAGTTTATTTTTAGGGTGTTATTTTCCTCAGTCAGGCTGTGGACTCTCATTTCATACTTATCCTGCATCCTTCTCATTTCTCTTCCCAATTTTTCCTCCACTTCTCTTATCTGTTCCTTAAGGTCCTCTATGGCCTGTAACCCGCTCATATTTTCCATTTGGGGGAGGATTTCTGACCTCACGGTCCTCCTCCTGTTCTCTTCTTCGATCTTCTTTGTCCCCAAAATAGGAGTCTAATGTTGCATTTTTCTGTTTATTTTATTTCCTTTGCCTTTACATGTTGCCACTTAATTACTTGACTTTTGGGCTTGTTGCCATAGTAGGACTCTGTCACCAGACAGGGGAGCTTCCAACCCTTAACGTTGGGGTCTTCACAAACTTCCGGTTCAGGCAAGTTGGATTCCCACCCCAGACCTCCCCCCAGATCACAATCCATATCCAAGCAGGTTAAAGCAAGAGCAACTAACCTCCAAGACTGATTGCTAGATCTCCCTACAGTTCGCAGGCCAGGAGCTGATGCTGCTACTTTAGGTACAAAATGGTGAGTGTCTCCTCAGCGGCTTCTAGCTCCCAGGGGAGGAAGCCAATGCATTCCCCAAATACTGGTCTCAAAGTCCATAGGGCACTAACCTCTTACTTTGTCCTAGGTATGTCTGTGTTGATAATTCTGGAATAGCCACAGCTGCTGGTGTTTCGGGGTCCTTCCAACTGGGTTGCTGGCCCGACCACCCTGGGGCTAAAACCGGGACTCAAGCAGACCTGGACTCGGCTCTAGTGCTGAGCTGTCGGCTCCCTGAGCGCTGCACTGGCCCTCCCTGCAGGGTTGCTAGGCTGTCCTCAGAGGGAGGTCAGCTTCTCTGTGTCATTCTGTGGGTGCTGGGGCTCCAGAATTTCTTCAGAGTCCCCTTTAACATGGTTTGGAAGAGGTCTGGTGGGAGAGCACCTTGGAAATGATGTTTCTCCTCCACCATCTTGGCTCAGCCCTCCATCATCTTACTTTTTGGAAATGTAAACAGTGTAACATTAAGTTCCTCATGATTTTTCACTCATGTTTACATTTTTATGCCTCTCTTGAGTCTGTGTCTAAATGTCAAAATCTCCATTCAGCTATAGCTTTTCCTCAGGAATGCCTGGTAGACCTCTGTTTCACAGAATATCCATATTTTTTGTCAGATTATTCTCTTTTCCTGTGTAGGTAATTTTTCATTGTAATCTTTTACCCTTTGCCTTTCATAATACCTTAATCCAAGCTTTCTGTTCCTTTATAGGGTTGCTTCCAAGATTTGTGTGATTCTGACTGCAATTCCATAGTACTGAATTATTTCAGGCTGCTTGTAGTATGTTTCTTGACCTAGGAGTTCTCGAATTTGACCGTATTATTATTGGTAATTTCTTTTTTGGAGCTTCTTTTTAAGAGGGGATTGGCAGATTCTCACAATTTCTTTTGGTTTGTTTTAAAATATCTGTGCAGTTTTCCTTTATAATTTCTTTTTATAAACTTTTTAAAAAATATTTTAAATTTAATTGTATTTTTCTCTATCATTTTATTTTTTATTTTACATCATTAATTTCCACAAGATTTTGAGTTACAAATTTTCTTCCCATTTTTCCCTATCTACCACCTCAAAACAATGACCCCATTGAATACCCACCCTCCAATTTGCTTTCTCCAATATCTTCCCCCATCCCTTCTACAACTTTCCAATAGGGCATGGTGGATCTCTAGGTCCCAGGGCCTTTACATCTTATTTCCCACTTACATGTAAAATAATAATAATTATAAATACACATATATATATATATATATATATATATACATATATATGTATACAAATACACACACATATATTTAAACATTTTATTTTAAAACTTGTAATTCCAGATTCTTTCCCTACCTCCTTCATCACCAACCCCTACTGGAAAGAAAAGCAATTCAATATATATTTTACATGTGTAGCTATGCAAGACATTCGCATATTGGATATATTGTGAAAGACTGACTATATTTCCCTCCATTCTATCCTGCCCCCCACCTATTCTATTCTCTACATTGACCCTTGTCCATTTTCAAAAGTGGGTGCTTCCATTTTCCCTCCCCCCCAGCATGCCCTCCCATCCATTATCCCCCCTCCCTTGCCCTTCTCCTGAAATCTCCTGTAGGGTGATATACCCTATTTAGTGTGTATGTCATTCCCTCCCTAAGCCAAATTCAATGAGAATAAGGTTGACTCATTCCCTTTTCCCTTCCTTGTCTTCCCCTCCGTTGTAACAGTTTCCCCTTGCCTCTTCTCTATGAGAAAATTTACTCCATTCTATCTCTCCCCCATCTCCTCTAATTACTCTCCTCATTCAACTCTTAATTTCACCTTTTTTAAGTATTATTCTTTCCTATTAAATTGGTTCTGTGCCCTCTATGTATACCTGTACACACATATACACACACTCACATATGTATTCATACACCGAAATACCCACCTATATAGACAGATATATGTATGTGTATATACACACATTTCTATTCCCTTCAACTATTCTCATACTGAGAAAAAGTTTCATCACTTACAATTATTATTTTTCCATGTAAGAATGTAAATAGTCCAACTTTGGTAAGTTCTTATGATTTTTCCCCTGTTTACCTTTTCACTTCTATTAATTTTTATATATGAATATCAAATTTTCTATTCAACTCTGGATTTTTCATCAAGAATGCTTGAAAGTCCTCTATTCCATTGGATGATCATAATTTCCCCCTGAAACATGATACTCAGGTTTGCTGAGTAGGTGGTTCTTGGTTTTAATCACAGCTCCTTTGACCTCTGGAATATCATATTTCAAGCCCCCAATCCCTCAGTGTAGAAGTTGCCAGATCCTGTGCTATCCTGACTGCATTTCCACAGTATTCAAATTGTTTCCTCCTGGCTGCTTGTAGTATTTTCTCCTTGATCCGGGAACTCTGGAACCTGGCTTTAATATTCCTAGGAGTTTTCTTTTTGGGATCTTTTTTTCAGGTGGTGATCAGTGAATTCTTCATCCTCTATTTTGCCCTCTGGTTGTAAAACATCAGGGAAATTTTCCTTTAGAATTTCGTGAAGGGTGATTTCTAGGTTCCTTTTTCGTCATAGCTTTCAGGTAATCCAATGATTTTTAATTATCTCTCCTGGATCCATTTTCCAGGTCAGTGGTTTTCCCGACATTTCCCATTGCTTTCTATTTTTTCATTTGCTTGGATCTGTTTAATAGTATCTTGATTTCTCATAAAGTCACTAGCTTCCATTTCCTCCAGTCTAATTCTGAAGGAATGCTTCTCTTCGGTGAGCTTTTGAGATTATTTTTCCATCTGGCAAACTTGGCTTTTTAAGGCAATCTTCTCCTCATTGCATTTTGTGCCTGTTTTGCCATCTGACTTAGTCTATTTTAAGGTGTTCATTTCTTCAATCAGGTTGTTGACTCTCATTTCATAATTTTCTTGCATCATTCTCATTTCTCTTCCCAATTTTTCCACCACTTCTCTTATTTGATTTTCTAAATCCTTTTTTTTTTCAAATGCTTTATTAACTTCTGGTTTACATTATTCATTTCTCTCAGATTTTGAGTTGCAATTTCCCCCCCATTTTTCCTCTACCAACCACCCCAGAATAGCAGTCCCACAGTATTTCCCCTCATCCAATCTCCTCTCTCCTATGTCTTCTCCCGTATCCCCTTGACTTTTTCAGTAGGGCAAGGTGAATCTCTGTGCCCCAATGCCTGTATATCTTATTTCCTAATTATATGTAATATAGTATAGATATTAGTATTTATAAATTTTAAACATTTGATTGTAAAACTTTGAATTGCAGATTCGTTCCCTACCTCCCTTGTTACCCACCCTTACTGGGGAGATAATCAATTCAGTATATGTTATTCATGTGTAGCTATGCAAAATATTACTATAACAGATATATTGTAAAAAACTTATTATATTTCCTCCCTCCTATCCCACCTCCCACTTGGTCTATTCCCTACATTGATCCTGTCCCTTTTCAAAAGTAGGTGCTTCCACCTTCCCTCCACCCCATCCCTACAGTCCTCCCTTCCATCATACCCACTCTCATACCCTTGCCCCCTACTCTCCTGTAGGGTGAGATATCCTATTTAGTATGTATGTCATTCTCTCCCTGAGCCAAATTTAATGAGAATAAGGCTTTGCCTTCCTGTCTTCCTGTTCTTCCTCTCCTTTGTAACTATTTACCCTTACCTCTTCAATATGAGAGAGTTTGCCCCATTCTGTCTCTCCCCATCTCCTCTCATTATGTTCCTCTATCACCTCTTAATTTCACCTTTTAAGTATCATCCCTTCCTATTAAATTTGACCTCTGAGCTCTATCTTTGTATACTTGTAAACATATATACATACATTCACATATGTATTCATATGCCCATATATCCTTCTTCAACAATTTTCATACTGAGAAAAGTTTCATTAGTTAAAATTATCATTTTTCCATGTAGGAATGTAAATAGTTCAACTCTGATAAATTCCTTATGATTTCTTTTCCCTGGTTACCATCTCAAGCATCTCTTGCTTCTTGTATATAAATGTCAAATTTTCCATTCAACTCTGGTATTTTCATCAAGAATGCTTGAAAGTGGTTGGTCGGGGGCAAAGCCAAGATAGCTGAGTAGAAACAGCACTTCCATGGCTCTCCAGCCCACACCACTTCAATATTATGTAAAAGGGGAATCAGAACAATCTCGGGAGCTACAGAACCCACAAAATGATACAGAGAAGCTAACCTCCAGCTGAGGACAGCTCAGCAGCCCGGCAGGGAACAGCCAGGCCAGCAGTCTGGGAGCCGAGCTCAGGACCACCTGAATCTGAGGTTTTAGATGCAGGTGGCCACACCAGCAGCTGGCTGGTGGGACCCCAGAAGACCATCAGTTGTGGCTTCAGAATTACCAAAAAATACATGCCTAGGACAAAGTTTGAAGTCAGTGCCCTTTTGACTTTGGGACCAGTATTTGGGAATGCGTTGGCTTCTTCCCCTGGGGGTGAGAAGCCACTGAGGAGCTGCGGCATAGCTGCCATTTTACAGCTTCAGTTGTAGAATTAGATCCTGGCCTGTGAACTGTAGGGGGATCCACCGGTCAGTCTGGGGGGTGATCGCTCTTGCTTTAACTTCCCTGGATGTGGATTGGGGTCTGGGGTATAGGTCTTGGGGTGTGTGTCAGTTTGCCAGAGTGGGGGCTTCATGGAGGGCACCCAACTACTACCTCCCACAGTTGGGAAGACCCCAACATTTGGGACAGAAGCGGCACTCTCTGGTGGCAGAGTCCTACTCTGGCAACAAGCCCAAAATTCAAGTAATTAAGTGGCAACATGCATAGACAAAGGAAACAAAATAAACAGAAAAATGCAACATTAGACTCCTATTTTGGGGGCAAAGAGGATCAAAGCAGGGAACAGTAGGAGAACTGTGAGGTCAGAAATCCTGCTCCAAAAGCCACAAAGGAAAATGTGAGCAGGTTACGGGACATAGAGGACCTTAAGAAGCAGATAAGAGAAATGGAGGAAAAATTGGGAAGAGAAATGAGAAGGATGCAGGAAAAGTATGAAATGAGAGTCCACAGCCTGACTGAGGAAAATAACACCCTAAAAATAGACTAACTCAAATGGCAAAGGAGGCTGAAAAGGACAATGAGGAGAAGAATGCCTTAAAAAGCCAACTTTACTAGATGGAAAAAGAATCTCAAAAGCTCACTGAGGAGATTCATTCCTTCAGAGTTAGACTGGAGCAAATGGAAGCTAGTGACTTTATGAGAAATCAAGATGCTGTTAAACAGATCCAAAAAATGAAAGAATAGAAAGCAATGTGAAATATCTCATGGGAAAAACCACTGACCTGGAAATAGATCCAGGAGAGACAATTTAAAAATTATTGGACTACCTGAAAGCCATGATCAAAGAAAGAACCTAGAAATCACTCTTCAAGAAATTTTCAAGGAAAATTGCCCTAATGTTTTACAACCAGAGGGGGAAATAGAAGTAAAAAGAATCCACCAATCACCTCCTGAAAAAGATCCCAAAAAGAAAACTCCTAGGAATATTATAGCCAGTTTCCAGAATTCCCAGATCAAGGAGAAAATGCTACAAGCAGCCAGGAAGCAATAATTTCAATATTGTGAAAACACAATCAGAATAGCGCAGGGTAGGGCAGCTTCTACATTGAGGGATAGAAGGGCATGGAATATGATATTCTGCAGGGCAAAGGACCTGGGTTTAAAACCAAGAATTACCTACCCAGCAAAACTGAGTATCTTTTTTTCAGGGGGAAATATGGTCATTCAGTGGAATAAAGGACTTTCAAGCATTCTTGAGGAAAAAAACAGAGTTGAACAGAAAATTTGACATTCAGACACAAGAAGCAAGAGATAATTGAGAAGGTAAACAGGGAAAAGAAATCAAAAGGAACTTATCAAAGTTTAACTATTTACTTTCCTACAGGGAAAAACAATAACTATGACTGATGAAATCTTTCTCAGTATGAAAATAAGTGAAGAAGGGTATATTGGTATATGAATATATATGTGAATGTGTGTATATATGTTTACAGGTATACATAGATAGAGGTCACAAGTCAAATTTGGTGGGAAGGGATGATACTTAAGGCATGAAGTTAAGAGGTGAGAGAGGAATGTGGCAAGAGGAGATGGGGAGATATGGAGGGGGTGGGTAATCTATCTCACGTAGAAGAGGCGGGGGGGAAGTAGTTGTAGGGGAGGAGAAGAATAGGAAGGCAAAAAGACAAAACCATATTCTCATTGAATTTGGCTCAGGGAGAGAATGAAATAAATACTAAATGGGATATCTCAACCTGCAGGAGAGTAGGGGGGAGGGGTATGAAAAGGGCAATAATGGAGGGGAGAGCATGCTGTGGGGAGGGGAGGTTAGAGGTAACCACTTTTGAAGAAGGACAGGATCAAAGTAGGGAATGGAACAGGTGTGGGGTAGGATGGACAGGAGGGAAATACAGTCAGTCTTTTACAATATATCTACTATGGTAATGTTTTGCATAGCTATACATGTACAACATATACTGAATTGCCTGTCTTCCCAGCGGGAGTGGGTCACAAGGGATTAAGGGAATGGATCTGGAATTTGAAGTTTCAAAATTAAATGTTTCAAATATTTATAAATACTATTATTAATAGTATTTTGCATGTAATTGGGAGATAAGATGTGCAGGCTTTGGGGCACGGATATTCACCTTGCCATAATGGAAAAGTCAAAGGAGGTATGGGAGAAGATATGGGAGAAAGCAGATTGGATGAGGGGATATCCTGTGGGACTGTTATTCTCGGGTGGTGGGTAGGGGGGAAATGGGGAAAAAATTGTAACTCATAATCTGGCAGAAATGAATGATTTAAACCAGAAGTTAATAAAGCATTTGTTGAAAGAGACTAAAAAAAAAGTAAATTACTCAAAGGATGATTTCTTGGTTCTTTCTTTGATCATGCCTTTTAGGTAGTCCAATAATTTTTGAATTATTTCCCCTGGATCTATTTTCCAAGTCAGTGGTTTATCCCATGAGATATTTCACATTGCTTTCTATTCTTTAATTTTTTGGATCTGCTTAACAACATCATGATTTTTCATAAAATCACTAGTTTCCATTTGCTCCAGTCTAATTCTGAAGGAATGATTCTCCTCAGTGAGCTTTTGAGATTCTTTTTCAGGTGGCAAATTTGGCTTTTTAAGGCATTCTTCTCCTTGTTGCCTTTTTGAGCCTCTTTTACCATTTGAGTTAGTCTATTTTTAAGGTATTATTTTCCTCAGTCAGGCTGTTGACTCTCATTTCATACTTTTTTTGCATCTTTCTCATTTCTCTTCCCAATTTTGCCTCCACTTCTCTCATCTTAAGGTCCTCTATGGCCTGTAACCAGATTATATTTTCCTTTGAGGCTTTTGGTTCAGGAGTTCTGACCTCACAGTCTTCCTCCTGTTCTATACTTCCATCCTCCTTGCCCCCAAAATAGGAGTCTAATGTTGAATTTTTCTGTTTATTTTGTTTCCTTTGCCTACTCATGTTGCCACTCAATTATTTGATTTTGGGGCTTGTTGCCACAGTAGGACTCTGCCACCAGACAGGGGAGCTTCCATCTCAAAAGCTGGGGTTTTCTCAGCTGCCAGAGTTACCAGTTGTGTACCCTCTCAAGCCTCCACATGCTCTGGAAAGCTGGTTGCACACCCCAAGATCTCCACCCCAGACTGCAATCCAAATCCAAGAAGGTTAAATAAAGAGTGATTACCTCCCCCCACAACTGGTGGCTGGATCCCCCTACAGTCCACAGGCAGTAGCTGAAGCTGCAACATGATTGTCCACACCAGGGCTACTCAGCCACTTCTTGCCCCCAGGGGTAGCAGCCAATGTGCTACCAAGTACTGGTCCCAAAGTCCACAGGGCACTGACCTCTCACTTTATCCTTGGCATGTGTGTGCTGGGTAATTCTGGAAATACGACAACTGCTGGTGTTCTGGAGTCCCTCCCATTGGTTGCTAGTCAGGGCTGCCCTGGGGCTAAAACCTGGAACTCACTGTGCCCTGGGAGTTGCTCCCAGACTACTTCGCTGGCTGCCCCCTGCTGGGCTGCCTCAGTGGGATGTCCTCAGTGGGATGTTAGCTTCTCTGTATCATTTTGTGGGTTCTGTAGCTCCAGAGTATGTTCTGAATCCCCTTTTATGTAAATTGGAAGTGGTGCGAGCCAGAGCGCCAGGGAAGTGCTGTTTCTCTTCCCCCACCTTGACTCTGCCCCCTCAAAATCCTTCTTAAGGTCCTCTATGGCCTGTAACCAGCTTGTATTTTTCTTGGAAATTTTTGGTGCAAGAGTTTTTGCTTCACTGTCTTCCTCCTTTTCCATCCTTTGATCCTTTTTGTCCCCAAAATAAGACTGTAATGTTGAATCACTATGCTTGCTTTGCTTCCCTTCTTTGCTCATGTTGCCACTCAATTATCTGACTTTTGACCTTTTCACCACAGTAGGAATCTATTACCAGACAGGGGAGCTTTGTCCCAATTGCTGTGGTTTTCACAGTTACTGGAGCCATTAGTTTGGTGCCCTCTCTGAGGCCCCACACTTTTTGGAATGCTGATCCCGCACCCCAGGACCTCCACCCTAGACTGCAATCCAGATCCAAGAAGGTTAAAGCAATCTCAATTACCCTCAATCTGGTCACTTGTTCCCATTACAATCTGCAAGCCAGGAGGTGATGCTGGCTTGTCGATAGCTGCACAGCTGCAGCATGCCTCAGTGGTTTCTCCTTCCAGGGTTTAAAGACCAGACAGCACTCCGGACTACCAGATCCCAAAGTCCACACTGCACTCACCTCTCACTTTGTCCTTGGCCTCTATGGGTTGATAATTCTTGAAACCACCTGAGCTGCTGGTTATCTGAAGTTCATCCAGCCACAGGCTGGTTGTGGCCACCCTGAGGTTAAAACCTTGGGGTTGTTCAGCACTGGGCTCAGCTTCCAGAGCACTGCACTGGCCTCTTACTGTCAGTCTGTCTTCAATGGGAAGTTAGCTTCTCTCTGTCATTTTTGGGGTTTGTAGCTCCAAAGTTTGCTTAGAGTAATTTTTTTACATTAATTGGAGGATGTGGAAGCCAGATCCATGTGGAAGTCCTGTTTCTACTCCACCATCTTGAACTAAGTTACTATTTTCTTCAGTATTTTTGTACCCCTGATCAAACTGTTAATTCTGTTTTTATAATTTTCTTGTGTTGTTCTTATTTCTTTTCCCAATTTTCCTCTACTACTCTTCTTAAATAATTCATTACTATTCTTCCTTATTCTTAAAGCTTTATTTTTCTTTTTTAATTCTTCTGAGAATTCTTGTTGGAGTTGTGAACTATCTACATATTTCTCTGAGGTTTTTCTTGTAGATGTTTTCACAATACTATCTTCTTGTGCGTCTGTGTCTTGATTCTGTGTCAATATAGTAACTTTTGATGGCCAAGTTCTTTTATGTTACTATTTGCTCATTTTTTCCAGTCTTTTTTTTACCTTGAAATTTGTTAGAGTTAGTCTCTGGTTGATTCTGGGGGAGAAGTTGATATCACTGTACCAAGTTTCAGGTTTTTTCTCCCTGGTCATTTCAGAGTTAGTTTTGGGACACTGTAAGTTTTTGGTGCTTCCAAGATTATGTGATCCAGACAGAGGTGTAGTACATGCTCTCCTGGTCTACACTGGGGTCCTTATCCAAGTAGAGCCCTTGATCCCTTGTGTCAAACTTCAAGAACTCATTCTGGAACTACAGTCCAGAATTAGACCCTCTGCTCCTTTGTGAACAACTGTAAACCCTCTTCTCCATCCTCCCACTGAGACTTAGAATGGCATTAAGCAATGGAATTACCAAATGGAACCAGTTCCTGTACTCACTGCTAGTACAGGGGTCCTCTGTAAACTCTTTCTGACCAGGTGTTTGAGTCCCTTCTGTCTCTCTGTGATGAGGTTTCCCATTTCTACTGCTGCAGTTGTTTCTCCTGCTGCTATCAACATTCCCTAAAGGCCCACTGTTGGTGTAGCTGATGTTGGCCTGTCCCTTCCTCATTACAAAACACCTCTCCTCATTACAAAAGAACTCTCTCATCTTATAAATTCTCCTGCAAATAGTCTTACCCCAACTTTTGATGTTGATGCTGCTTTAGAATTCAGTTTGCCAAGTTATTTTAAAGTTGTTAGAGGACAATGTTGGAAGAGCTTGACTTAGCTTCCTACTTACTCCAATACCTTGACTCTACCTCAGACATGCTCTTTGTATAAACACCTCTAACAAGGGTTCACTATTACCTAAGAAATAGAAATAAATAGGTATAAAATTAGATACAGATACAGAATTATACCTGGAATTTGATATAGATGCAACCAAAAAACATCTCCTAGTGCATAAATGATCAAATAATATGAGCAGTTCTCAAAAGAACAATTACAAACTATTTACAACTGTGGCAAAAATGCTCTAAATCATCAACAATAAAAAGAAATAAAAAATAAATCAACAAAAAAGAGTAAATAGCATACTTTGATCTGCATTCAGACTCCATCATTCTTTCTTTGTATGTGGATAACATTTTCCATCATGGACTTGTCTCGGATCCTTGCATTGCTGAGAAGTGCTAAGTCTATCAAAGTTAGTCATTGCACAATGTTGCTGTTACTGTGTACCATATTCTCCTGGTTCTACTATCTTCACTCAGCATCAGTTCATATATATCTTTTTAGGTTTTTCTGAAGTCTGCCAACTCATTATTTCTTTTCTTCTTTTTTTTTCTTTTTGGAGGGCAATTGGGGTTAAGTAACTTGCCCAAGGTTACACAGCTAGGTTTTTGTTTGTGTGTGTTAAGTGTCTGAGGCTGGATCCGAACTCAGGTCCTTCAGACTCCAGGGCCAGTACTCTACTCACTGCACCACCTAGCTGCTCCTAACTCATCATTTCTTTATCATAATAGTATCCCATTACATTCCTATACCACAATTTGTTCAGTCATTCTCCAATTCATGGACATCCCTGTAATTTCCACTTCTTGGCCACCACAAAAAGAGCTGCTATAAATATTTTTGAACATAAAAGTCCTTTTCTCTTTTTTATGATATCTTTGGGCTATAGACCTAATAATACTATTGCTGTATCAAATGGCATGCACAATTTTATACACATTTAGGCATAGTTCCAAATTGTTCTCCAGAATTTTTGAATCAGTTCACAACTCCACCACAACTCCACACATTAGTGTTCCAATTTTCGTACATCTTCCCCAACATTAATCATTTTCCTATTTTGTCATGCTAGCCAATCTGATTGGTGTGATATGGTAGCTCAGAATTGTTTTAATTTGCATTTCTCTAATCAATAGTGAATTAGACCATTTTTTCACATGACTATATGTAGCTTTAATTTCTTCACCTTAAAACTGACTATTCATATCCTCTGACAATTTATCAATTGGGGAATGACTTATATTCTTATAGGTTTCATTCATTTCTCTTTATATTTTATAAGTGAGAACTATATCAGAGACACCAACTGTAAAAATTGCTTCCCAGTTTTCTGCTTCCCTTCTAATCTTGGTTGTCTTGGTTTTGTTTGTGCAAAACATTTATAATTTAATGTAATCAAAATTATTTCCTTTATGTATTTTAATATTCTCCATCTCTTGTTTGGTCATAAATTCCTCCCTTCTCAATAGATCTGACAAACAAACTATTCCTTTCTCTCCTAATTTATTTGTAGTTTCACTCTTTATGTCTGAATTGTGTGCCCATTTTGACCTTATCTTGGAATATGGTGTAAGATGCTGTTCCATTCCTAATTCCTGACATACTGTTTTTAAGTTTTCCCAGAAGCTTTTGTTAAAATTGCAATTTCTTATCACAGAAGCTGGAGTCTTTTTGTTTACCACACAATAGATTATAGTCATTTACCATTGTGTCTTGTGCACCAAACCTATTCCATTGATCCACCATTCTATTTCTTAATCAGTACCAAGTAGTTTTGTACAGCAGAGTAAAACTTTGCTTTACAATCTAGTTTTAGACCTGGTATGTCCAGGCCATCTTACCTTGCATTTCTTGTCATTAATTCCCTTGGGATTCTGGAACAGGTATCATATTTATATAGACAGATTTAGATTGATAAATTAAAAGATAAAACAAATCATATGTGTAGGATAAAGAGGAAATATTTAAAAGAGGGAAGGAACCAATATTAAGAAGGTTTGGGGAATATTTCCTGTAGAAGATGGAGTTTTAGTCGGGATTTAAAGGAAGCCAGGAAGGTCAATAGTCAGAGAATAAGAAGAAGATAGTTATAGGTATAGGGGATAGCCATAAAAATACTGGAAGTTAGATATGTAAATCTGGGTTGTGAAAAAGACAGGAGGATGCAAGGACACTGGATCAAAGGATATATGAGAGGGAATAAGATATAAGAGAATGTTAAGCAGGAAGACAATTGGTCGTGAAGAGCTTTGAATGTCAAAATAGAGTATGTATTTTGTATTTGCTCCTGGAAACATAAGAAGTCACTGGATTTTTTTTGAGTGTGGGAGGTAGTGTATGTATGTAGGAGCAAGCACCTTATCATACCCAGTATTTCTGCTATTTCAGGTTCTTTGACATGCTTTTCTAAAGGAAAGCAACTCAATAAAGGTTAACAATCTTACTTTAATCAAACATAATTTACCTAGTTCAGGGGGAAAATTCAGCATCCTGAACTTCAGAGATAATAAAAACAGAAGTTACAAGCAGACAAAAATACAGACAAAGAAAATAACACAGTTCAGCAGACCAGCAGAGAGGGCTTCTAGTTGTCTGACCATCACACATATGCAGTTAGTCACCAGATAGAGAAGCCCCAACATCTGGGTTTTCAAAGCTGGAGGGCTCAAAAGCTACCTAGAATCTCATCTGGCCAAATCACATGACTCTTTCCAAAGTGATCCCCAAAGCAAAACCTCACATCACAGTACATATAGCCTTCTCCAGGGTCAGAGAATATCACAATCCTCATGACCCACTTAACTACAAAGTAACAAAATTGTGCCTTCCTGAAAAACAAACCTCCCACCACAGGTTCTATGTGACCACATATACCTATTAGGGGACAGAGTATATTTTCAAATCAGGAAAGGTCCTCAAATTCACCTAGACCTATTAAGGGGCAGGGAAGATCTTCAGATTACCATTACCATTACAATGTGACATAATCAGACCAGCATTTTAGGAAAATCATTTTAATGGTTAAATGGAGAATGGATTGGAGTGGGGAGAGATTTGGAAAAGCAGACCCACAGCAGGCTATTCAAATAATCTAGACATGAGGTGATAAGGTCCTCCACTAAAGTTTTAGTGATGTCATAAGATAGAAGGAGGCACATTCAGGAGATGTTGTAAAGGTGAAATCTGAAGGCCTTGGCAATAGCTTGGATATGGGAGGAAAAGAAATAGTGAGAAATAAAGGATGACTCCTAGTTTATGAGCATGAGGAACAGGTAAGATGGTGTTGCCCTCTACAGTAATAAGGAAGGTAGGCAAGGGAGATGGCTTAAGGGGGAAGACAATGAGCCTTTTTTGAGATTAAGATGTTTACTGGACATCCAGTTCAAAATGTCTGAAATAAAGTTAGTGGTGCAAGATTGGAATCCAGGAGAGAGCCTGTGGCAAAAAGATAGATTTGAGAACAATCAGCATAGAGATGGTAAATAAATTCATTGGGGCTGATGAGATAACTGAGTGAAGTAGCAGAGAGAGAGGAGAGAAGAGGGGCCAGGAAAGAACCCTGAGGGAGGGACACATAAGATATGAGGGCATGATCTGGAGAAGGATCCAGCAAAGGAGACAGAGGACTGGTCAGACAGGTAGGAAGAAAACCAAGAGAGAACAGTGTCCCAAAAAACTAGAGAAAAGGGAGTATCAAGTTGGAGAGAGTAATCACCAGTGTGTAGCAGAGAGACCAAGGAGGATGAGGATTGAATTTTTTTCTCTTCTTCTTTTTATTTAAAAAATATTTTTATGGGGGCGGAGCCAAGATGGCGGAGTAGAAACAGCTCATCCAGGCCACTCTGCCCCCAGATTCCCCCCAAACTATGTAAATGGTGACTCTGAAAAACTTCTGGAGCCCCAGCCCCCACTGAACGACACAGAGAAGCTAACCTCCTGCTGAGGACAGCCCAGCAGCCCTGCAGGAAGGACCAGCACGGCGGTCTGGGAGCCGGCAGTGTGCAGAGCATGGGGAGCAGAGCCGAGCAGAGCCCATGTCCGCGTGAGCCGAGGTTTTAGCCCCAGGGCGGCAGGGCCAGCAGCCGGCTGGAGAGACCCCAGAACACCAGGAGCTGTGGCGACTCCAGAATTATCAACATAGACATGCCTAGGACAAAGTAAGAGGTTAGTGTCCTATGGACTTTGGGGAATGCATCGGCTCCCTCCCCGGGGGGCTAGAAGCCTAGGAGGAGACACGCCATTTTGTAGTTCTCAGAGGCAGCTCCAGCTCCTGGCCTGCGAACTGTAGGGAGATCCAGCAATCAGTCTTGGGGGGTAATGGCTCTTGCTTTAACCTCCCTGGATCTGGATTATGATCGAGGGTGGAAGTCGTGGGTGGGTTTACAGCTTGCCAGAAATGGAAGTTGCCCCCCACACGTTCGGGACAAAAATTCCTCTATCTGGCCTTAAAGCCACAGTGTGGCAACAAGCCCAAAAGTCAAGTAATTAACTGGCAACATGCCAAGGCAAAGGAAACAGAAAAATGCAAACCTAGACCCCTATTTTGGGGGCATAGAGAGGGAAAAGGACTGTGAGGTCAGAAGTCCTGCTCCAAAAGCCCCAGGGGAAAACATGAGCGGGTTGCAGGCCATAGAGGACCTTAAGAAGGACTTTAAAAATCAAATAAGAGAAGTGGAGGAAAAATTGGAAAGAGAAATGAGAAGGATGCAGGAAAAGTATGAAATGAGGGTCAACAGCCTGACTGAGGAAAACAACACCTTAAAAAAGAGACTAACTCAAATGGCAAAGGAGGCCCAAAAGGGCAATGAGGAGAAGAATGCCTTAAAAACCCGAATTTTCCAGATGGAAAAAGAATCTCAAAAGTTCACTGAGGAGATTCATTGCTTCAGAGTTAGAGTGGAGCAAATGGAAGCTAATGACTTTATGAGAAATCAAGATGCTGTTAAGCAGATCCAAACAAATGCAAGATTAGAAGGCAATGTGAAATATCTCATGGGAAAAACCACTGACCTGGAAAATAGATGCAGGAGAGACAATTTAAAAATTATTGGACTACCTGAAAGCCATGATCCAAGAAAGAACCTAGAAATCACCCTTCAAGAAATTCTCAAGGAAAATTGCCCTGATGTTTTAGATCCAGAGGGCAAAATAGAGGTTGAAAGAATCCACAGATCACCTCCTGAAAAAGATCCCAAAAAGAAAACTCCCAGGAATATTATAGCCAGGTTCCAGAATCCCCAGATCAAGGAGAAAATACTACAAGCAGCCAGGAAGAAACAATTTCAATATTGTGGAAACACAATCAGAATAGCCCAGGACCTGGCAGCTTCTACACTGAGGGATCGAAGGGCATGGAATATGATATTCCAGAGGGCAAAAGAACTGGGAATGAACCCAAGGGTCACCTACCCAGCAAAACTGAGTATTTTGTTTCAGGGGAAAATATGGTCAATCAGTGGAATAGAGGACTTTCAAGCATTCTTGAGGAAAAAACCAGAATTGAATAGAAAATTTGACATCCAGACACAAGAAGCAAGAGATGCCTGAGAAGGTAATCAGGGAAAAGAAATCAAAAGGAACTTATCAAAGTTGAATTATTTACATTCCTATATGGAAAAGCAATAACTGTGACTGAGGAAATCTTTCTCACTATGAAAATAATGGAAGAAGGGTGTGTGGTCATATGAATACATATGTGAAGGTGTGTGTATATGGTTACAGTTATATATGGATAGAGGGCATAGGTTGAATTTGTTGGGAAGGGAGAATACTCAAGGGATGAAATTATGAGGTGAGAGAGGAAAGTGGCAAGAGGAGATGGGGAGAGACAGGGTAGGGTAAACTATCTCATGCAGAAGAACCAAGGGGAAGTGGTGGCAAGGGAGGGGGAGAATAGGAAGGCAAAAAAGGTAAAACCACATTCACATTGAATTTGGTTCAGGGAGAGAATGACATACATACTAAATGGGATATCTCAACCTGCAGCAGGATAGGGGGAAGGGGGATGAGAGGAGGGATGATGGATGGGAGGGCATCCTTGGGGTGAGGGGAGGTTGGAAGTACCCACTATAGAAGAGGGACAGGATCATGTAGGGAATGGACCAGGTGGGGGTGGGATGAGTGGGAGGGAATTATAAGCAGCCTTGTACAATATATCTACTATGATAATGTTTTGCATAGCTAGACATGTACAACATATACTGAATTACTTATCTCCCCAGAGGGAATGGGTGACAAGGGAGGAAGAAAATGGATCTGAAATTCGAGGTCTTAACATTACATGTTTCAAACATATATAAATACTATTATTAATACTCTTTTGCTTATAATTGGGAGATAAGATGTGCAGGCATTGGGACACAAAGAGTCACCTTCCTCTAATGAAAAAGTTGAAGTGGGTATGGGAGAAGGTATGGGAGAGAGCAGATTGGAGGAAGTGATATCTTGTGGGACTGCTATTCTGGGAGGTTGGGTAGGGGAATAACAGGGGGAAAATGATTGTAACTCAAAATATGGCAGAAATGAATGATGTAAAACAGAAGTTAATAAAGCATTTGTATAAAAAAATCTTTATTATATATGAGATGACTCTTTGGTGAGGGGGGAGGAGGTAAAAATTTAGGTGATAAAAAATAAAAGAGTGATTAAAATTTATTTTTAAAACAGATCCCCCTTGAAATAATGAAGGGAAACAAAAGAGTCAAGAGAAACACAAACCACCAAATATAAGCCAGCAAACAGAAGGGAAAATTCAAGGGTGAGTTATTTACATTTGATTTGATGCAAGTGTCCTGAACCCTAATGTCATCAAGGATTAGAAAAGGAGCTAAAGAAGTATGAAATAGTTTTATACTTGAATAGAAAAAATACAAAGAAGGAAGAAATGGTGAAGGGAGCAGGGATCACTTGGATCTCACTTTCATATGAAGCAGTGAAAGGAGGGTAAAATATGGAGAGAGGGAGAAAGTTTTGTGTAGAATTATATTTAACAACAAAGAAACAGAAGGAAAAGGAGAGAGAGGAAAGTGTCGATTAAAAAGGGGAGTGAATTCAGAAAGGAATTAGTAACAAAACAAATTTAACTTCAGAAGCATGATAATTCAGAAAGATTTAAAAGAAAAGAAGGTAAGGACAAGAACCTCTAACTGGCATCAGAGTGAGTATAAAAGAAAAGGATCAGGGATGCAGGAGAGAATTCTACCAAGCATAGAGCACTAGTGCTGACTATGCTTTTCTTTCAGCTTCCTCTTTTTGTTGCTTTTTAAATTTTATTTTATTTTATTTGCTTTTTGGAGGGCAGTTGGGGCTGTGACTTGCCCAAGGTCACAGGGCTAGGTTTTGTGTTAAGTGTCTGAGGCCATATTTAAACTCAGGTCCTCCTGACTCCAGGGCCAGTGCTCTATTCACTGTGCCACCTAGCCAGCCCCAGCCTTCCTCTTTTTGTAAAGATGGGAGATTGAGAAGAGAGAATAAGATGGAGAGAAATAGATAATTAATTATCATAAAAGTGCAAATGTGATGAATTCATCCATAAAATGGAAGAGCATAGCAGACTGGAATATAAACAGAACTCCACAATATGTTGTTTACAAGATACACATTGGAATCATAAATATTCATACAAGTTAAAATTAAGGAATATAACAAATTCCATTATGAATTAAATAAACTCAAAAAAGCAGGAATTGCAAACATGATCTCAGGTAAGGCAAGAGCAGAAATAGACTTGATTAAAAGAGATAAATATGTAAATGCATGAGGTTGAAATGTCGTATAGATAATTGATTAAATTCAATAATTAATCTATGCTCTGAGAAATCTAGCCATGATAGCAGAATAGAGGCAGGACTCCAGCTACACTTTTATAATATTTCCCTTCAAACAACTTTAAAATAATACATCAAATCAAATACCTTCTGGAGCAACATAGACAAAAAAAGTTTGAAGTAAGACATTTTTTCTAATCCAGACAATGTAGGATGTTGGTAGGAGAGAAGTGAGTCCAATTTCTAAGAATACAAGTCACTCCCCAAATGAGAAATGGTCAAAGGTTTTGAGCAGGCAGTTTTCAAATGAAGAAATCAAAGTTATCTATAATCATATGAAAAAAATGCTCCCAATCACTATTGATTATTAGTTAGAGAAATGCAAATTAAAATAACCATTTATTTTATTATTTATAATTTGATTTTATGAGTTACCACCTCACACTCATCAGTTTGGTTAATACGACAGAAAAAGGAAAATTAAAAATGTTTGAAAAGATGTAGTTAAATTGTGACACTAATACACTGTTGGCATAATTGTGTATGGATCTAAGTATTCTGGAGAGCAATTTGGAAGTATACCCAAAAGCCTATAAAGCTGTGCACACCCAGCAATATCACCACTACGTCTATATCCCAAAGAGATCACTCCAAAAGGGAAAGGGGATATATATATATATATATATTGCACAAATAGGCCCCTTTCCCCTTCCCTATATACACACACACACACACACACACACACACACACACACACACATATATACATATACATATATAGTGATGTTTTTGGTAGCAAAAAAATTGGAAATTAGAAAGACCCATATATAAAAAATATTTATAGAGGCTCTTTTAGTGGTCGCAAAGAATTGGAAATTAAGGGGGTGCCCATCAATTGGGGAGTGGTTGAACAAGTTGTGATATTTGAATGTAATGGAATACCATTGTGCTATAAGAAACGAGGAGCAGATGGACTTCATATTTACCTAGAGAGACTTATACAAACTGATGCTGAATGAGAAGAGTAGAACCAGGAGAAATTTGTACACAATTATAGACACAATGTATGTGTGATGACCAACTTTGATAGACTGGACTCTTCTCAGTAATGTAAGGTTATAAGTCAACCCCAAAAGACTCATGATGGAGAGAGATGTCTATATTAAGAAAAAGAACTAGAAAAAAACTGATTTTGAATCCAGATTACTACCTACTCTTTTACTTTTTCTTGTTTGGTTTTGTTTCCTCTTTCCCATTGTTCATTCCATCTTTATAACCTGACTAATATCTAATGTGAAAGTATTTGCAGATCCTATACTTGATTGTATGCTGCCATGGTGGGGGCAGGGAGACGGGGAGAAAAGTTTAAACTTAAGGAATTGTGGAACTGAACCTTGTAAACTAAAAGTAAACAAACAAATTAATAAAGACCAAAAACTTAAAAACAAAAGAAAATAAAATAGGGAAAAAAAATTGGAAATTGAGGGATGCCTGTCAATTGGGGAATGGCTGAACAAGTTATGGTATTTGATTGTGGTGGAATATTATTGTGCTATAAGAAGTTATGAGAAGCATACTTTTAGAAAAATCTGGAAAGGCTTACATGAAATGATGTGGAGTGAAGGGAGCAGAATGAGGTGAACATTGTGTACAGTAACAGCAACAGTACCATTATCAATTGTAAATTACTTAGCTATTCTCAGCAGTACAATTATCCATGATCGAAGACACTTTCTAAGGACTCATGAAAAATGCTTTCCACCTCCAGAGAAAGAGCTGGTGGACTCTGAATAAAGATGGAAATATCCTATTTTTCACTCTAAATTTTTCAATGATTTTTTTTGTGAGGTTGGGGTTTCTGTTTCCTTTCATATGACCAATACAGAAATATTTTTTGCAAGATTATACTTATGTGACCTATATCAAATTGCTTGCCATCTCATGCAGAAAAGAGGTGAGGGAAGGAGGGAGAGACAGAATCTGGAACTCAAAATTAAAAAAGAATATTAACAATTGTTTTTACATGTAATTTGAAAGAAAATATTATTTTAAAGAAAGAGAATTAGAGTTTGCAATTAACTAAAACCAGAAGAATTGAAAAAAAAAACTATCCAATCTCATCTCTCCAATTTATACCTGTCAAGTTGCTTGTGGGGGGTCATGTATAATACATTTATCCTGATTTAATCTTATTAGATTTGTTTCAACATCCTAAATTAATATATGTAATATATATGTATATATATACATATGTGTGTGTGTGTGTATATATATATATATATATATATATATATATATATATATATATATATATATATATAAACATTTTGATTCTATCTTCAGCTGTGTTAGAATTGCCCCCTAGTTTTCTATCATTTTACCTCTCAGATCCTGGAGTATATGGTCTCATTTACTCTACTGAATTTAGTTTATATTGTTACTTATTTTCATTTAAACACATATCTTCACAGGCCTCTTGACCATGTTAGCTGTGACCACTTACTAGCCAAGATGGGATGGATTCTGTTACCTTCTATAAACCATGTTCATCAAATGGATCCCAAGGACCTTAATTTAACCCAGGGTGGTCTAAGATTCAGTTTCAGAACACAAAGGAAACTGATGAACAAAGTTAATAATCTGGGGCAAATCATAACATACCTTGATCTTAATTGTTTTCCAGCATGAATGTGACTAAATCTTAGATCCTTATTATCATGCCAACTTTTATTCAGGGGTGCATAGGCAAAGAAGATGATACTGGTTGAAGTGATATACTGTGGAGCTAGTGAAGTATTAAATGCCACATTTCCATCAGCCTGGAATGAGAACAATCAAATGTCATACATAAATATGTTTATTTTTATTTTGAATAATTTAATACACAAATATAGAATATTATTTAATATATAACATTAGCAGTACTAATTGCATGCCAATTCATAAATAAAATTATTTTCTATTTTTATTTATTTCTCTTTGAGTAATAATATATTGCATTAAGGTATATATGAACCTTAATTAACTAATGCATATTAATTAATTAAATAATATTTGCCTTGTGTGTATGTATGGTGTTTATGATTCCTTCCATGAATTAAGGATAGTGATTAAATGAAGAAAAAAGAAAATATTAATATTCCCCTTTCCTCCAAATCTCTGCGTTTTTAATAAAGACATGTCAAAATATAAACTTGTTCAGTCCTCCCTGATGCCTTTGTTTTTATGAAACAATTGGGTGGGTATAGTAAAAAAAAAAAAACATGCATGCAAATTTCAAAAAATCCACTTATGAAAGCAAATTTAATGTCTAAAGGATATTGAAGACTGCATTCAGTCCCTAAACTATCCTACTCTATCTGTAAGAGGTTTGGAGGGGAGAAGTAATTGAGTCCTTCTACTACTTTAAGAGGAGAAATAAATTCTGTTCCTTGATATCTGATAAATCCATAGAGAATTTTTCTCTTTGTATTTGTACAACATATTTTCCAACCTGCAGTCTACATTGCTTTATTTAATGATCTAACTTGAACATAGCAATCACACTGGATGTAACAGAAGAGAAGGCTCAGAGTACATATATTACTTTGAAAGTCCAAAATACCCTTATATCTAATACAATGTGGATGCATGATCTTTTAGAATCTTGGCATGGGTAAATGAAGCTATGATTACTCTCTTCAGAAGCTGGCTACATGAAATATACATATACAAATTGACTATGAAATATATGAATCAGTTAAATGGGTTATTAAAGTAAAACTCTTTTATTTCAAATAAAATATTTGAAAAATATTTATTAAGGATCTACTGTGGGCAGGACATTGGGGATAAGGTATGTTCCCTACCATTGTGGAATTAACCATCTAGGATGGTGATATATTGCATACATGTTAGCCTTGTGTCAGACTCCTAAGGCACAAAGAATCCTGTTAAAATTTAGAGGTTTAAGGAAAGAATAGAGAATGGGAAGTTTGCAATTCCAGTTACATTTACAAATAATTATAATGTAAGATTAAAAGAGATATATTAACAACAATATTAATACTAATAATAAATATCTAACTGTTAGATAGGCTTTCTGGATAATGTAATTTTCACTGACCATTGAAGGATGGATAAAAAAAGAACAGGTAGACACAAAGGGGTAAGGCCTGAGAGGGGAGCATTTAGAGCTTTAAGAGCATAAGCAAAGGTAAAAATGAGAAGAGAGGGAAGGAAGAAAGGAGAGAAGGAAGAAAAAGGGGGAGGAAATGAAACAAGGAAGGAAGGAAAGAGAAAAAAATAAAGAAAAGGAGAAAGAAAGAAGGAAAAAGAAAGGAAGGAAGGAAGAGAAAGAAAGAGAAAGGAAAGAATAGAAAGAAGGAAAAGGAAGGAGAAAGGAAGGTAAGGAAAGAGGAAGGAAGGAAGGAAAAAAAAAGAAAGTCCAAAATAAAATTCACTATTTTCCCCACTAAATTGTGCCCTTCCTCTCCATCTTTTCCGTGGAGGATACCACCATCCTCCTTGTATGTTAGGCTTGCAACCTATGATTTATCCTTGACTTCTAACTATTTCTTATCCATTAAATACAAGTTGTTCTCAAGGCCTTTCAATGTCACCTCTACTTTTCTCTCACCACTCTAGCATAGGGATGGTACAAAATAATTGAAGAGTGTGCATATATAAAAGATATACCTTATGACATGATGAGCACAAATATGGCTAACAATGGGTTGCTGGGAACAATAACATGTAATTCTTGGAATCTTGCCAGGCATAATAAAATTTATTTCACTGATAAAAGTTGGTTGAAAAATACATGGTAGATTAAGAATATTTTTATATTTGCAATATCAAATGGAAAAATGAGGGATCAATCTAGATAACTAGATCCATAATACAGAAACTTTTAACACAGCCCTGTTGTGCACAGCACATAAACACACACACTCCTATTTTGTGGATGTAGTGTGATCTATATAAACCTTCACATATGTACACACATATCTTCATTTATGCATACACATACCTAATTATACATTTATATATGTGTTGTGTGTACATATATTGTGTTTGTATGTATATATAAGCATAGACAGATAGATGGCATATATAATATGTATACATATTATGTGTATGTATATGTATATATATGTATGTGTGTCTGCATACATATATAAGCACATGTATACACATATGGGGAGACACAGAGACAAGAAGAAAGAGAGAAATGGAGAGATAGAGAGAGAGAAATTCAGCATGTCACTATACTCACCCACAATCTCAGTAAATCAAATTGGGTTTGACTTGTTTTAGTAGGTTCATCTTTCCCTCATTTTCTTGCACAATGACATTTTCTAATCTCAAACAAGAAATTATTTGCTTTTTTACTGAAAGGCAAGTACTAACTTCATAATTGATATGCTGGGCCATCTTTACATGCTATTCATCAATGGGGACACTAGATTAAAATTAGTGTTTCTGAAAATAGCATATAAATTGACCTATAAAACAACTGCTAATCTTGTACTACTGAAGGCTTTTTTAGGGCAATTGGAGTTAAATTACCTGTCCAAGGTCACATGGCTAATAAGTGTTAAGTGTCTGAGGCCAGATTTGAGCTCAGGAACTCCTGACTCTAAGTCCTGTGCTCTATTCACTGCACCACATCGCCATCCCCTACTGAAAGCTATTTTAAACATTGTTTTAAAAGTGAGCAGTTTACACACACACACACACACACACACACACACACACACACGTACATATATATGTATGTATATATATATATATATATATATATGTATGTATGTATGTATTTATCACTGACCGATGTGAGTATTGATGTAGACAACAGAGAATGCTTCTTTATGCCATTATATGTTTCCTTATCCAGAGTAACAAAAATTCCAATGCCTACATGGTCATAGTATATTTCAAAAGTTCGTGCTTTAACTTTTCCATATTTGGTATAAGTTCTTAATCCTAATAAAAGCAAAAGAGAGAATTTTTTTTAGAAAAGAAGCCTTGTTCTTTTTTTTTAAAAAATCAAAAATCGAAATTGAATGCAATGACAAATTCATCTACAAGTTAGTTGAAATAGAAGTGTGTGTGTGGCTTTTTCCCCAAACAAGGTTCATAAATGTACTGAAATCTATCCACTGACCCTTTGGTAGGGCATGGACTTCAGATTAAGAGCTCCTGATATGAAGGATGCACTATCTGAACAAAATATCTGTGGACATATAAACAGTGCCTAGATGGTACAGTAAATTATAGGTTTGATGCAAAGCACATGTAGACACCTAATACTAGATAAGAGAATTGAAGCTACTAGTCATAACTCATGTATAATTCAATTCATGAATCCATTGTGATGCATTAGGACACATAAAAAAACTTCACATAACAGCATATAAATTCTATGTAATACATACTAGTGCATATAATATTTACAAATAATAACTAAATACATATGTCACATGTGAAAATGTCATCATCATAATAAATACCACTTACATAGTGTTTTAAGGTTTGCAAATTGTTTTACTTATTTTATCCCCAGAACAAATAAGGAAACTCAGTCTAAAAAAGGCTAGCTAACTTGATCAGGGTCATAATCTAGTAATGTTTTGGAGGCAACATTTGAACTCAGGTCTCCCTGACTCCAGGTCCATCATTAAAATGGCGATATCAACATTTCATGGAAAAGTGGAGTCAACATGGTGGAGTAGAAGAAGCACTCAACTGAGCTCACCCAGCATTTCCCTCCAAAAAAGACTTCAAAATAATGCCTCAAATTGAATTCTGAAGTGACAGAGACAGAAAAAAGTCACAGAGGGAAAGTTTTCTGTCCCAAGAAAGTTAAGGAGACATCTGTGACACAAGGGTAGAGGTTGGCCAGGAGTTCATATGAATATGATACCAATGGTGGGACTTGGTATTGACAACAGAAGCAGCAGCAGTTTTAGGAGGTTTAAAACCAGAGAAGGTAAAGAAACCTAACAAGTGGTCCAAAAGAGATTACAGGTGATCCCTGTACTAGCACAGAGTAAGGTCTATTTCATAACTCCACTGCCTATACCCACTTCTAGGTCATAGCTCACAGGCAAATAAAAGCACTTTTGATAATGAGGATGCAGTATTGCTGTGTGTTAAAGGGTTTAGGGAACCTGAAGAATTGGTTGTTGTCTTTTGTTCTTGAAGAGGATCAAAAATGACATCACTATGTCAAGTTACAGCATGTCCAACTGTGGTTGATCAAAGGTTTCAGGGACCCTGCAAAAAACTGTATCATCTAGGTAGCAGGTGGTCTTAGTAGCAATATTATTTCTGGTCCCAAGGGAGCAGGAGCCCTGAAGAACAGTATCAATTACAATAACAATGGATCAGGAGTTTTTCTGAGGTAAGAACCAGAGCACAGAACAGGAGAATAGTGACCATGCCTCTCCCCAGATTACACCACCTTGGACACACCAAAAACTTCCAAACCCCCAGAACTAGCTCTGAAAATAGTATGAAAAAATTTTAAGCTTGGGATGGTGTCCAGCCACCACCACCACCCTCACTCCAATCCATGCCTGAAATAGAGCCTAACTTTAACATAAAGTTCAAAGTCAAGAAATAGGCTGGATAAATGAGTATACTACCAAAGAGAGAGACAGAGAGAGAGAGAGAGACAGAGAGAGAGAGACAGAGAGAGACAGAGAGAGACAGAGAGACAGAGAGAGACAGAGAGACAGAGAGACAGAGAGAGACAGAGACAGAGAGACAGAGAGAGAGAGAGAGAGAGAGAGAGAGAGAGAGAGAGAGAGAGAGAGAGAGAGAGAATGACCATAAAAAGCTACTGTAGGGACAGGGAAGAGCAAGACATAAATTTAAAAGAACATGACAATGCCAAAATAGCTACAAGCAAAGCCTCAAAGAAAAATGTGACTGGAAATATATCAAAGTCCTGGAAGAACTATTAAATGATTTTCAAAATTAAATAAGAATGGTAAAAGGAAAAATCAGATAAAGAAATAAAAGCAAGGGAAGAAAACTATGAGAAAAAAATCAACATCTTGGAAAAAGAAGCAAAAAAATGAAGAAGGACATCTTAGAAAACAGAATTGACCAAATGTAAAAGAGATACAAAATGTCACAAATGAAAATAACTCTTTAAAAATCAGAATTGGTCAAATGGAAAAGGGGAACAAAAACTTACTGAAAAAAACAATTCCTTACAAATTAGATTTGGGCAAGTGAAAGCTAGTGACTCCATGAGATGTAAAGGACAATAAAACAAAGATAAAAAATGAAAAAATATGAGAAAATATGAAATATATCATCAGAAAAACAAAAGACCTGGAAAACAAACTGAGAAAAATAATTGAGAATTACTAGACTATTTCTAATTTATGATTAAAGAGCCTAGACATCCTATTTCAAGAAATTATAAATGAAAACTATCCCCAAATAACCTAGAACCAGAAGGTAAAATAGAAATTTAAAGAATCCACCAATGATTTTCTGAAAGAGATTACAAAAAAGAAACTCCCAGGAATATGATAGTAAAATTCAAGAGCTCCCAAGTCAAAGAGAAACTACTTCAAGCAGCCAGAAAGAAGTCATTAAAATAGCATGGAGCTATAGTTGGGATAACACAAAATTTAGTTCCTACCATATTAAAGAATAAGAGTTCTTGGAATGTGATATTTCAGAAGGTTTTTGTAAAAGAGCTAGGTTTAAAACTGAGAATAACTTAGCCAACAAAACTAAGAATCAGGGGAAAATGGGTATTTAATGAAATAGAAGACTTTAAAGCGTCTGATTAAAAGATCAGTCATGAAAAGAGCATTTAACTTTGAAATACATGTCTAAAGACAAACATTAAAAAGTAAAATATGAAAAATTCATAAGGGACTCAGTAAGTTTAAATGGTTTACATTCCTATATAGGAAGACAATATATGCAACTCCCAAGACGTTTATCATTATTAGGACAGTCAAAAGGATGCAACACCGACAGAGCATGAGAGAATGAGTTGATTATGTTGGGATGATGTAAAATGGACAAGTGAGAAAGAAGGTTGCCCTGGAAGAAAGTGAAATGGGGAAAAGTAATGGGGGAAATTATCTTACGTAAAGGAATTTTTATAATGGGGGTAGAAATATATGGTAGGGAGTGTTGGAGATACTCAAAACACACTCTTATCTAAATATCCTCAAAAAGAAAGTAGATACACACATAAAGACTGAATTGGGTATATAGAAATATATCTTACCCAAAAGAAGGGGAAGGAGATAAAAGAAAGGGGATGGTGATAAAAAAGGAAGGCAGTGGTCAGCAGCAAAACAGAAGGGTGTGGGGGAAGGATAAAAAGAGAGAAATAATGTCTAAGAGAAGAAAATGGTGGAGGAAAATGTGCAGTTAGTAATCATTACTATGAATATGAATGGGATGAATTCACTGATAAAGTGGAAGTGGATAGCAGAATGGATTACAAAGCAGAATCCAACAGTTTGTTTACAAGAAACACATTTGAAGCAAAGGAGACACAATAAGTGACTAGAGAAGAATCTATTATGCTTCAGCTGAAGAAAAAAGCAAAACCAAAAGCAAAAATAGGCTTAATCTAAAGATAAGAGGAAAACTACATCTTATTAAAAGGCATAATCAAAAATTAATATTAGTATTTAACCTGTATATGAGCAAATGCCATAGCATACAAATTATTGAAGCAAACATTAAATTAATTACCAGAGGAAATAGGAAATAAAGTTGAGTAGGAGATTTCAGCTTTACCATCTCAGAACTAGATAAATCTAACCACAACAAAATAAATAAATGTGAAAGAAAGTTAAGGAAAAGAAGAAAATTGAAGAAAAGTTAGATATGCTAGGCCTTTGGAGAAAACTAAATGGGCATATAAAGAAGGAAATTTTTTTCTTACTATATATGGCACCTTCACCAAAATTAACCATACATTAAGGCATAAAAACATCACAACCAGGGGTGGCTAGGTGGCACAGTGAGTAGAGCGTCGGCCCTGGAGTCAGAAGGACCTGGGTTTCGATCCGGCCTCAGACACTTAACGCACACACAAACAAAAACCTAGCCATGTGACCTTGGGAAAGTTACTTAACCCCAATTGCCTTCCAAAAGGCAAGAAAAAAAAAAAACCATCACAACCAAATGCAGAAAAGCAGATTTTAAAGGCCTCCTTTTCAGACCACATACAATAAAAATTACATTAAATAAAGGGCTGTGGAAGTATAGACTAAAAATTCACTGGAAATTAAATAATCTGTTCCTAAATATTGGCTTAAAGAATAAATAATAGAAACAATCAATAGTTTCATTAATGAGAATTACAACAATGGGGCCACGTATGAAAATTTGTGGGATGGAGCTAAAACTGTCCTGGGGAAAATGTCATATATCTAAATTCATATGTCAATAGATGAGAAAAAGGTAGAACAATGGATTGAGTATGCAACTAAAAAAGAAAATGAAAAAAATAAAATAAAATTTTAATCCCTAATTAAACACCAAAATGGAAATCTTGAAAATTAAAGGAGAGAGCAAAAGTAAAAAGCCACTGAACTAAGAAACTAGGAGTTGGTTTTATGGGAGAAAAAAAATAAAATAACATTGATTATTTTGTTTTAAAAAAAAAGATAATTAAATTACTATTATCAAAAAATAAAAGGGTGAATGTACCGCCAATGAACTTGAGATTAAAGCCATTATTCAGATATTTTGTCCAATTAAATGTCTGATACCCTAAGTCCAATTAAAACTGATAGTCTAAGTGAAATGGATGAATATTTACAAATGCACAAATTGGCCAACTTAATAGAAGAGGAAATAGTGTGTTTTGATAATCTTATTTTCAGAAAAGGAATTGAACAAACCATCAATGAGCTTCATAAGAAAAATTCCCAGGACGAGATGAATTTATAACTGAATTCTACCAAACATTTAAGGAATAATTAATTCCAATACCATATTTGAAAAAATAGGTTTAAAAAGGAGTCTTAGAGGCAACTAGGTGGCACAGGGAATAGAGCACTAGTCCTGGAGTCTGGAAGACCTGAGTTCAAATACAGCCTCAGAAACTTAACTCTTACTACCTATGTGTCCTTGAGCAAGTGTAATGCCAAGCACAAGCAACTTTCAGGTTTTGATTCCTATGAGCATAGGAACTCTACACTTATTCAGCAACAGATTAAGGCAAAACATTTACAGAAAAGAGAAAATAAAAATACAGGGTAATTCAATCATTGAGTAAGTTCTCAGTTCAATCACAAAGTACAAAAGTCAAAGTACTTCCCCCCTGGGTAGTCTCAGCTGAAGATTAGTTTCCAGTCATAAGCAAAGTACATTTCATTTGGTCAGTCACAAAGTACAAAGGCCAGGCCACTCTGCCCCCAGATTCCCCCCCAATGATGTAAAAGGGGACTCTGAACAACTTCTGGAGCCCCAGCACCCACAGAACGACACAGAGAAGCTAAATTCCCGCTGAAGACAGCCCAGCAGCCCTGCGGGAAGGACCAGCGCAGTGGTCTGGGACCTGGCAGTGTGCAGCACGCAGAGCGCAGGAGCCGAGCTGAGCCGAGCCCAGGTCTGTGTGAGCCGAGGTTTTAGCCCCAGGGCGGCAGGGCCAGCAGCCAGCTGGAGGAACCCCAGAACACCAGGAGCTGTGGTGACTCCAGAATTATCAACATAGACTTGCCTAGGACAAAATAAGAGGTTAGTGTCCTATGGACTTTGGGACTGGTATTAGGGAATGCGTCGGCTCCCTCCCCTGGGGGCTAGCTAGAAGCCGCTGAGGACAAACGCCATTTTGTAGTTTTCAGAGGCAGCTCCCGCTCCCAGCCTGCAAATTTGTAGGGAGATCCAGCGATCAGTCTTGGGGGTAATCACTCTTGCTTTAACCTCCCTGGATCTGAATTGTGATCTAGGGTGGAAGTTGTGGGTGGGTTTACAGCTTGCCAGAAACGGAAGTTGCCCTCCACACGTTAGGGATGAAAATTCCTCTAGCTGGCCTTAAAGCCATAGTGTGGCAACAAGCCCAAAAGTCAAGTAATTAAGTGGCAACATGCCAAGGCAAAGGAAACAGAAAAATGCGACCCTAGACTCCTATTTTGGGGGCATAGAGCGGGAAAAGGACTGTGAGGTCAGAAGTCCTGCTCCAAAAGCCCCAGGGGAAAACATGAGCGGGTTGCAGGCCATAGAGGACCTTAAGAAGGACTTTAAAAATCAAATAAGAGAAGTGGAGGAAAAATTGGAAGAAGAGAAATGAGAAGGATGCAGGAAAAGTATGAAATGAGGGTCAACAGCCTGACTGAGGAAAACAACACCTTAAGAAATAGACTAACTCAAATGGCAAAGGAAGCCCAAAAGGGCAATGAGGAGAAGAATGATTTAAAAAGTCGAATTTGCCAGATGGAAAAAGAATCTCAAAAGTTCACTGAGGAGATTCATTCCTTCAGAGTTAGACTGGAGTAAATGGAAGCTAATGACTTTATGAGAAATCAAGATGCTGTTAAGCAGATCCAAACAAATAAAAAATTAGAAGGCAATGTGAAATATCTCATGGGAAAAACCACTGACCTGGAAAATAGATCCAGGAGAGACAATTTAAAAATTATTGGACTACCTGAAAGCCAAGATCAAGGAAAGAACCTAGAAATCACCCTTCAAGAAATTCTCAAGGAAAACTGCCCTGATGTTTTAGATCCAAAGGGCAAAATAGAGGTTGAAAGAATCCACCGATCACCTCCTGAAAAAGATCCCAAAAAGAAAACTCCCAGAAATATTATAGCCAGGTTCCAGAATCCCCAGATCAAGGAGAAAATACTACAAGGGGCCAGGAAGAAACAATTTCAATATTGTGGAAACACAATCAGAATAGCCCAGGACCTGGCAGCTTCTACACTGAGAGATCGAAGGGCATGGAATATGATATTCCAGAGGGCAAAAGAACTGGGAATGAACCCAAGGGTCACCTACCCAGCAAAACTAAGTATTTTGTTTCAGGGGAAAATATGGTCATTCAGTGGAATAGAGGACTTTCAAGCATTCTTGAGGAAAAAACCAGAATTGAATAGAAAATTTGACACCCAGACACAAGAAGCAAGAG
The DNA here is from genome assembly GCA_011680675.1 of Gymnobelideus leadbeateri. NCBI lineage: Eukaryota > Metazoa > Chordata > Mammalia > Diprotodontia > Petauridae > Gymnobelideus > Gymnobelideus leadbeateri. The sequence continues at coordinate 35,550 of WOXC01001445.1, read as the reverse complement.
ATGCCTAAGAAGGTAATCAGGGAAAAGAAATCAAAAGGAACTTATCAAAGTTGAACTATTTACATTCCTATATGGAAAAGCAATAACTGACTGATGATATCTTTCTCACTATGAAAATAATGGAAGAAGGGTGTGTGGTCATATGAATACATATGTGAATGTGTGTGTATAAGGTTACAGTTATATATGGATAGAGGGCATAGGTTGAATTTGTTGGGAAGGGAGAATACTCAAGGGATGAAATTGTGAGGTGAGAGAGGAAAGTGGCAAGAGGAGATGGGGAGAGACAGGGTAGTGTAAACTATCCCATGCAGAAGAAGCAAGGGGAAGTGGTTGCAAAAGAGGGGGAGAATAAGGAAGGCTAGAAAGGCAAAACCACATTCACATTGAATTTGGTTCAGGGAGAAAATGACATACATACTAAATGGGATATCTCAACCTGCAGCAGGATGGGGGAAGGGGGATGAGAGGAGGGATGATGGATGGGAGGGCATCCTTGGGGGGAGGGGAGGTTGGAAGTACCCACTATAGAAGAGGGACAGGATCATGTAGGGAATGGACCAGGTGGGGGGTGGGATGAGTGGGAGGGAATTATAAGCAGCCTTGTACAATATATCTCTATGATAATGTTTTGCATAGCTAGACATGTACAACATATACTGAATTACTTATCTCCCCAGAGGGAATGGGTGACAAGGGAGGAAGGAAATGGATCTGAAATTCGAGGTCTTAACATTAAATGTTTCAAATATATATAAATCCTATTATTAATACTCTTTTGCTTGTAATAGGGAGATAAGATGTGCAGGCATTGGGATGCAAAGACTCACCTTCCTCTAATGGAAAAGTCGATGGGGGTATGGGAGAAGGTATGGGAGAAAGAAGATTGGAGGAAGTGATATCTTGTGGGATTACTATTCTGGGAGGTTGGGTAGGGGAATAATGGGGGGAAAATGATTGTAACTCAAAATCTGGTGTAAACGAATGATGTAAAACAGAAGTTAATAAAGCATTTGTTTAAAAAAAAATTTAAAAAAAAAGTACAAAGGCCATCCACCACTAGGTCACAACTACGTTACAATATCATCATAGCATTCAATACCCAAGGAGAGGTCTTTTCTTCATCTTGGCCAAGGCAAGTTCTCAGCAGTTTCTGCTCCTGGGGAGACAAGGCTTAACAAAGACACAACATAGATATACATTGCCACATCCTCATCAATTCACTCTCTGCCTGTGAAATCAACCTAGAAATAAAAAGGTCTAAGGAATTAGCAAAATCATCAGTACATTCCCAGGATCCCTGAAAACATCAACAAGACCCTCCTCCAGGATTTTTGTAAACATACAGCAAGAAAATCCTCTTTCAGGGCTTCTGAAGCAACAGCAAGGTCCCAGGACTTCTGCAACAACAGCAACATCCTCCCTCAGAAGATGAATCTGACAAAGTAACATCAAAAGAAACAGACCAAGTACCAGCAAAGCAGTCATGCTTCCTCCCACTTCAGACCTCAGTTCTCCATTTTTCTCTCTAGCTGTAGCAACAGCCTCCAGATGCTGGCTTTCAGAAGTTCTTCTGGCCGCTTTCTGCTTGGGCTCTCTCTTACCACAGCACCAGCTCCTCCCAGTTCAGCCCCCTCTCATCATGTCAATAAATCCATCCGATTGTGGGGTTTGAATTCCATTACCATTACAGCAAGTCACTTAACCCCAATTGCCCTGCCTTCCCCCTTCCAAAAAGGGGGGGGGGGGGGAAGGAGTCCTAGCAAATTCCTTTTCTGACACAAATATGATTTTGATACCTAAACCAGGGAGAGCAAATATATAAAAAAATAAAGTGGATAATGATTTCTTTTTTCCCCCAGGGGGAAGGCTGGGCAACTGGGAAAAGTATACAAATAATAGGTCTTCATTTTAATCCCTCAGTGTCTTGCCCAGGTTACACGGCTAGTAAGTGTTAAGTGTCTGAGGCCAGGGAGGAAGAGCCAAGATGGCAGAGTAGAAACAGGACTTCCATGCAGCTGCGGCTTCCACTTCCTCTGATACATGTAAAAATGATTACAAACAAACTTTAGAGTTACAGAACCCACAAAGTGACAGAGAGAAACATATCTCCCAATGAAGGAAGCCCATCAGGCTGGCAGGAAGGGTCCATCTCAGCACAGACCCTACTGAGCTGCAGTTTTAGCCCCAGAGTAGCCCCAACCAGCCACAATTGAGCAGACTTCATGAGAGTAAATCACCAGCAGCTGTAGCAGTTCCCAGACCTCTCAATCCACAAATGCATAAGAGAAAGTAAAAAATCAGTGTGGAATTTGTTGGGAAAAAGTGGAGTGAAGTCCACCTGCTGCACCCAGAATGAGAAGTGTGGGAGGTGTGGTAGCTGCAGCTGCTACCACATGTCTGCTTCTGGTGCTCCTGGCCTGCAGATTGTAGGGGGACCAAGCGACCATTTAGAGGGTAATTGCTTTTCCTTTGATCTGTGTGGATCTGGATCACAGTCTTGGGTGGTGGTCCTGGGGTGTGTCACCAGTGAGCCAGAGCATGTGGGGGCTGTAAAGAGGGCACCCATCTAATAGATCCAGCATCAACAAAAACACCAGCAATTTGGGACATTGATCTCTCCATTTTGGAAACAGTATTCTACCATGGCAAAGAGCAAAAAGTCAAGTAATTAGCTAACAATATAAGCAAGCAATGGAAGCACAAACAGACAATAGAATCATTTTGTGGGGATAACAAGGATCAAGGCATGGAGTGGGTGGAAGACAGCAAAGTCAGAACTCCTGCATCAAAAGCCTCCAAGAAATATATGAAATGCTTACAGGACATAGAGGAGCTCAAGAAGGATTTTGAAAATCAAGTAAGAGAAGTAGAGGAAAAATTGGGAAGAGAAATGAGAAAGATGCAAGAAAATCATGAAAAAAGAGTCAACAACCTGACTGAAGAAAATAACACGTTAAAAATAAACTAACTCAAATAGCAAAAAGAACCCAAAAAGCCAATGAGAAAAAAATGCCTTAAAAAGCTGTATTTGTCAGATGGAAAAGGAATTTCAAAAAGTCACTGAAGAGAATAACTCCTTCAAAATTAGATTGGAACAAATGGAAACTAATGATGTCATGAGAAATCAAGATACTATACAGCAGATCCAAACAAAGGAAAATAATAGAAGGCAATGTGAAATATCTCTTTGGAAAAACCACTGACCTAGAAAATAGATTCAGGAGAGATAATTTAAGAATTAATGGTCTACCTGAAAGCCATGATAAAAAAAACCCTAGAAACCATCTTTCAAGAAATTATCAAGCAAAATGGCCCTGATATTCTAAAACCAGAGGGCAAAGTAGAAATTGAAAGAATTCATCAATCACCTCTTGAAAAAGATCCCCAAAAGAAAACTCCTAGGAATGTTATAGCCAAATTCCAGAGTTCCCAGTTCAAAGAGAAAATATTGCAAGCAGTTAGGAAGAAACAGTTTGAGTATTGTGTAAACGCAATCAGGATAACAGAAGACCTAGCAGCTTTTATATTAAAGGATCAAAGGACTTGGAATATGATATTCTGGAGGTCAAAGGAGGTGGGACTAAAACCAAGAATCATCTACCCAGCAAAACTGAGTATAATGCTACAGGGAAAAATATGGTCATTCAAAGAAATAGAGGACTTTCAAGCATTCTTTTTTTTTTAAACAAATGCTTTATTAACTTCTGTTTTGCATCGTTCATTTCCGCCAGATTTTGAGTTACAATCATTTTCCCCCCATTATTCCCCTACCCAACCTCCCAGAATAGTAGTCCCACAAGATATCGCTTCCTCCAATCTGCTCTCTCCCATACCTTCTCCCATACCCCCATCGACTTTTCCATTAGAGGAAGGTGAATCTTTGTGTCCGAATGCCTGCACATCTTATCTCCCTATTACAAGCAAAAGAGTATTAATAATAGGATTTATATATATTTGAAACATATAATGTTACGACCTCGAATTTCAGATCCATTTCCTCCCTCCCTTGTCACCCATTCCTTCTTGGGAGATAAGTAATTCAGTATATGTTGTACATGTCTAGCTATGCAAAACATTATCATAATAGATATATTGTACAAGGCTGCTTAAAATTCCCTCCCACTCATCCCACCCCCCACCTGGTCCATTCCCTACATGATCCTGTCCCTCTTCTATAGTGGGTACTTCCAACCTCCCCTCACCCCAAGGATGCCCTCCCATCCATCATCCTTCCTCTCATCCCCCTTCTCCCTATCCTGCTGCAGGTTGAGATATCCCATTTAGTATGTATGTCATTTTCTCCCTGAACCAAATTCAGTGTGAATGTGGTTTTGCCTTTTTAGCCTTCCTTATTCTCCCCCTCCTTTGCAACCACTTCCCCTTGCTTCTTCTACATGGGATAGTTTACCCTACCCTGTCTCTCCCCATCTCCTCTTGCCACTTTCCTTTCTCACCTCATAATTTCATCCCTTGAGTATTCTCCCTTCCCAACAAATTCAACCTATGCCCTCTATCCATATATAACTGTAACCATATACACACACATTCACATATGTATTCATATGACCACACCCCCTTCTTCCATTATTTTCATAGTGAGAAAGATATCATCAGTCATAGTTATTGCTTTTCCATATAGGAATGTAAATAGTTCAACTTTGATAAGTTCCTTTTGATTTCTTTTCCCTGATTACCTTCTCAGGCATCTCTTGCTTCTTGTGTCTGGATGTCAAATTTTCTATTCAATTCTGGTTTTTTCCCTCAAGAATGCTTGAAAGTCCTCTATTCCACTGAATGACCATATTTTCCCCTGAAACAAAATACTCAGTTTTGCTGGGTAGGTGACCCTTGGGTTCATTCCCAGTTCTTTTGCCCTCTGGAATATCATATTCCATGCCCTTCGATCCCTCAGTGTAGAAGCTGCCAGGTCCTGGGCTATTCCGATTGTGTTTCCACAATATTGAAATTGTTTCTTCCTGGCTGCTTGTAGTATTTTCTCCTTGATCTGGGGATTCTGGAACCTGGCTATAATATTCCTGGGAGTTTTCTTTTTGGGATCTTTTTCAGGAGGTGATCTGTGGATTCTTTCAACCTCTATTTGCCCTCTGGATCTAAAACATCAGGGCAATTTTCCTTGAGAATTTCTTGAAGGGTGATTTCTAGGTTCTTTCTTTGATCATGGCTTTCAGGTAGTCCAATAATTTTTAAATTGTCTCTCCTGGATCTATTCTCTAGGTCAGTGGTTTTTCCCATGAGATATTTCACATTGCCTTCTAATCTTTCATTTGTTTGGATCTGCTTAACAGCATCTTGATTTCTCATAAAGTCATTAGCTTCCATTTGCTCCAGTCTAACTCTGAAGGAATGAATCTCCTCAGTGAACTTTTGAGATTCTTTTTCCATCTGGCAAATTCGACTTTTTAAGGCATTCTTCTCCTCATTGCCCTTTTGGGCCTCCTTTGCCATTTGAGTTAGTCTATTTTTTAAGGTGTTGTTTTCCTCAGTCAGGCTGTTGACCCTCATTTCATACTTTTCCTGCATCCTTCTCATTTCTCTTTCCAATTTTTCCTCCACTTCTCTTATTTGATTTTTAAAGTCCTTCTTAAGGTCCTCTATGGCCTGCAACCCGCTCATGTTTTCCCCTGGGGCTTTTGGAGCAGGACTTCTGACCTCACAGTCCTTTTCCCGCTCTATGCCCCCAAAATAGGAGTCTAGGGTTGCATTTTTCTGTTTCCTTTGCCTTGGCATGTTGCCAATTAATTGATTGACTTTTGGGCTTGTTGTCACACTATGGCTTTAAGGCCAGCTAGAGGAATTTTCGTCCCGAACGTGTGGGGGGCAACTTCCGTTTCTGGCAAGCTGTAAACCCACCCACAACTTCCACCCTAGATCACAATCCAGATCCAGGGAGGTTAAAGCAAGAGCGATTACCCCCCAAGACTGATCGCTGGATCTCCCCACAATTTGTAGGCTGGGAGCCAGAGATGCCTCTGAAAACTACAAAATGGCGTGTCTCCTCAGGGGCTTCTAGCCCCCAGGGGAGGGAGCTGACGCATTCCCCAAATACAGGTCCCAAAGTCCATAGGACACTAACCTCTTACTTTGTCCTAGGCATGTCTATGTTGATAATTCTGGAGTCGCCACAGCTCCTGGTGTTCTGGGGTTCCTCCAGCTGGCTGCTGGCCCTGCCGTCCTGGGGCTAAAACCTCGGCTCACACAGACCTGGGCTCGGCTCGACCTGGCTTCTGCGCTCTGCGCTGTGAGCGCTGCCAGCTCCCAGACTGCTGCGCTGGTCCTTCCTGCAGGGCTGCTGGGCTGTCCTCAGTGGGAGATTAGCTTCTCTGTGTCGTTCTGTGGGTGCTGGGGCTCCAGAAGTTGTTCAGAGTCCTTCTTTACATAGTTTGGGGGGAATCTGGGGGCAGAGAGGCTTGGATGAGCTGTTTCTACTCCGCCATCTTGGCTCCGCCCCCCCCAAGCATTCTTGATGAAAAAAACAGAACTGAACAGAAAATTTGACTTTCAAATGCAAGAAGTAAGGGAAGCATTAGAAGGTAAACAGGAAAAAGAAATCATAAGGAATTTATTATAGTTGAACTATTTACATTCTTACATGGAAATACAATGATTGTAACTCATAAGACTTTTCTCAGTATGAGGATAGCTGAAGGGAATATATATGCATATATATGTATACATACATATATGTATATATAGGAGGATTGTATTGTATATAAATATATATGTGAGTGTGGGCATTTGTATGTTAATGTATACATAGACAGAGGGCACAGGATAAGTTGAATGTGAAGGAATGACATCTAAAAAATAAAAGTAAGAGGTGGAAGAGGAATGTATTGGGAAAAGGAGAAAGGGAGAGCTAGATTAGAGTAAATTACCTCATATAAAAGAGGCAAGAGTAAACTGTTACAATGAAGGTGAAGAGCCAGAAAGTGAAAGGGAATAGGACAACCTGATTCTCATTGAATTGGGTCTAAGGAGGGAATAACATACACACTCAAGTGGGTATCTTACTCTACAGATAAATAGGGGGGTAAGGGAAAAGAGGAGAACAGAAGGGAGGGCAGACTGGGAGAGAAGGTAGTTAGGAGCAAACATTTTTCAAAAGTGATAGGGTCAAAGGAGAAAATAGAATAAATGGGGTGCAGGATAGAATGGAGGGAAATATAGGTAGTCTTTCACAATATAACTACTATGGAAATGGTTTGAGTAACTACACTTGTAAAATCTATATTGAATTGCTTATCTTCCCAGTGAGGGTGGGAGTGGAGGGAAGAAGGGGAAAAATTTGGAACTCAAAGTTTAAAATAAAATGTTTAAAATTGTTTTTTTTACATGCAACTGCGATATAAGATATACAGGTACTGGGCTATGAAAACCCATCTTGCCCTACTAGAAAGGTAGAGGGGTGAAGGGGGAGGATATAAGAGAGAACAGATTAGGAGAAGGGGTATTCAGCAGGCTTGCTATTTTGGGGCAGGGGTAGGGAAAAGATGGGTAGAGAAAAAAATGTAACTCAAAATCTTGTGGAGATGAATGTTGAAAACTAAAAATAAATAAATGAAAAAATTTGAAAAAAAAAGTGTCCGAGGACAGATTTGAACTCAGGTCCTCCGGACTATAGGGCCAGTGCTCTATTCACTACACCACCTAGCCACCCCTGGATAAGGATTTCTGACCAGGTGGCTAATAAGGTGCAAGATTAATCATTTTCTTCTGTTTACAATGTGTCTCATAAAAGAAATATTATATACCAAAAGTTAAATAATATCATAAGAATTCCCCCCAAAAGAGAGAAAGAAACAGAGGAAGAAAAAAAAGAAGGAAAGAAAATAGAAGGAAGGAAGGAAAGAAGCAAGAAAGAAAGAAGGAAGAAAGAGAAAGAAAGGAGGAATTCAGGGAAGAATAGGAGGAAGGAAAGAATGTAAGAAGGAAGGAAGTAGAAAAGGGAGGGGGGGGAGGAAGGAAAAAAGCAAGGAAATTCAACAAGGCCACATAAATCACTAAGGAATGATAATACATAATGTCTATACTTTATACTTTCTCCACCATGGGGTGGACTCAAGATGGCAGAGTAGGAACAGGACTTCCACACAGCACTAGCTTCCACTTTCATCTATCCACGTAAAAGGGGACTCAGACCAAACTTTGAAGATACAGAACCCACAAAATGACACAGAGAAGCTAACCTCCCACTGAAGACAGCTTGGCAGCCCAGCAGGGAGCAGCTAGTGCAGGGCTCTGGGAGCCAACCCCAGCTCCGCTTGAGCCAGATGTTTTAGCCCCCAGCAGGCCTGACCAGGATCTGGCTGGAGGGACTCCAGAACAACAGCAGCTATGGCCATTTCCAAAATTATCAACACATAGATGCCAAGGACAAAGTGAGAGGTCAGTGCAGTATGGACTTTGGGCCCCACTATTTGGGAGAGCACTTCAGCCTCTTACCCCCAGGGCAAGAAGCTACTGAGATGCTTAGGCACAGCCTGCACCATTGTGCAGTTTCAGCTCATGCCCTCCAGATTGTAGGGGAACCCAGCAACCAATCTGGGGGTAATCGCTCTTTAACATTCTTGGATCTGGATTGTGGTTTAGGGTGGAGGTCTTTGGGTGTGTGACCAGCTTGCCAGAGCATGTGGAGGCTTCGGAGAGGGCACCCAACTAATAGCTTCAGCAGCTGATAAAACCCCAGCAGTTGGGACAGAAGCTCCCCTGGCTGGTGGCAGAGTCCTACTGTGGCAATAAGCCCCAAAGTCAAGTAATTGAGTGGCAACATGCCTAGGCAAAGGAAACAAAATAAACAGAAAAATTCAACATTGGACTTCTATTTTGGGGACAAAGAGGATATAAGCATGGAACAGGAGGAGGACTGGGAGGTCAGAACTTCTGCACCAAAAGCCCCAAATGAAAACAAGCTGGTTACAGGCCATAGAGGACCTTAAGAAGCAGATAAGAGAAGTGGAGGAAAAATTGGGAAGAGAAATGAAAATGATGCAAGAAAATTAAGAAAGGAGAGGCAACAGCCTGACTGAAGAAAATAACGCCATAAAAATAGACAACTCAAATAGCAAAAGAGGCTGAAAAACGCAATTAGGAGAGGAATGTCTTAAAAAGCAAAATTTGCCTTATGGAAAAATAATCTCAAAGCCTCACTGAGGATAATCTTTCCTTCGGATTTAGAATGGATCAAAGGTAAGCTAATGACTTTGTATAAAATCAAGATGCTGTTAAGCAGATGCATACAAATGAAAGAATGGACAGAAATGTGAAATATCTCATGGAAAAAAAAAACCACTGACCTGGAAAATAGATTCAGGAGAGATAATTTAAAAATTATTGGACTACCTGAAAACCATGTTCAAAGAAAGAACCTAGAAATCATCCTCCAAGAAATTCTCAAGGAAAATTTCCCCGATATTTTAGAAACAGAGGGCAAAATAGAGGTTGAAAGACTCTACCAATCACCTCCTGAAAAAGATCCCAAAAAGAAAACTCCTAGGAATAATATAGCCAGGTTCCAGAATTCCCAGATCAAGGAGAGAATATTACAAGCAGCCAGGAAGAAACAATTTGAATATTGTGGAAACACAATCAGGATAGTGCAGGATCTGGCAGCTTCTAAACTGAGGGATTGAAGGGCCTGGAATATAATATTCCATAGGTCAAAGGAGCTGGGATTAAAACCAAGAATCACCTACCAGCAAAACTGAGTATCATGTTTCAGGGGAGAATATGGTTATTAAGTAGATTAGAGGACTTTCAAGCATTCTTGAAGGAAAAAAAAAGGCTTGGGTAGAAAATTTGACAGTCAGATACAAGAAGCAAGAAAAGCATGAGAAGGTAAACAGGGAAAAGAAATCATAAGGAACTTATCAAAGTTGAACTCTTTATATTCCTACATTCCTGATTTTCTCTAAGAGACCAGCTAGTCATTTACTGCATGGGTCAGGGTGATTTAGATTTCTAAAGGTCTTATTGGTGCTCTGAATCAATCACAGAATATAAATGTTGTAAAAAACCTCAGAGATGATTTTGTCTAATCCATATTGAAACAAATCTGCTCTGGTATACATGACACATTGTAAAGAACTCTATTAAAGGGGGCCCCATTATTTCTCAAAGCAGTCCACTTTAATTTCAGAGATTTGGAATTGCTTTGAAGATTATTCTTCAAATCAATCTAAATATGTATACATATATAGCCTCCACCCAATGCTCCTAGTTGTATTTTATGGAACCAGGAAGAACAAATCTAAGAACATGACTAATCTAAGTTTTCCACATGATATTCCTTGAAATACTCAAAAGCAGCTATCATGTTCTCCTTATGTCTTCTTTCCTTCCAAGACAAACAGCCTTAATTGCTTCATGATCTGTGACATGATGTACAGTACCCCAATATCATGGTCACCTTCCCCTGAATGTGCTATTATTTGTCAATGTCCTTACTGATTGAGGCACACAAAATTGAACATATCTACAACTGAATTCTAGTCCTCTTCAGACTGTTGTAGCTACCTCAGTTTCACCTCTATGCCATGATAAAATATCAGCAGTAAACAAACAGTGGATGTCAATTACCATTAAGTACAATAAAAATTAAAAGCATAACGTGAATTAGATATAGTAATGAATCTGAGGTCCATGTAAAAGAAACATAATTTGGCTATGAAGAGAAATATTAAGGGACTATGAGCATGATATTAAGGTGTGAGGATTTTACAATCATATCATTAACAGAAAGATTATATAATTGACTAAAGCATCTGCCCCAGCGTTAGTGACTGGATATGAATTCCTTACCTGCCTTTGAGATATAAACTCTTGAAGACATAGAAAGAAAGACAATGGCTGAACTATAGAAAGAATGGTATGTGCGCTTGATGGGATCATTGGACATATAGCCCACCACCAAAAAACTGTTTCCTCCATCAGTTGAAAGCCATACCTAAAAGAAAAGATAATAGCAAATAAATATTTTCTTTTATAATCTAAGGTATACCTCATTAGAAAGTTACTATACATTCTATTCAACATTTATTATTCCCCTACTGTGTGAAAGGTGCTGAGAACACAAAGTTTAAAAAATCAGTGCCCTCCTTGGAGAGGATTGCAACATAGTAGGAGATATAACAAGTATAAACTAAATAAACTTAATTAAATAAATAATATGAGTAAGAGAACGCTAACAAATTGGAGGCTCGAGAATGGCTTCATGGAAAAGTTGGCATTTGAGTTAGACCTAGATGAATAATAAAGGTAGTGAAAGGTAGAGACAAAAAGGAAGGTATATCTTTATGCTTTATAGACATGTTCTGTACTTTATATCAGTTCAGTTCAATAAATATTAATTTTCTATTATGGATCTTATGGATAGATACCGGGTCTGTGATTTCTTGGACGGAGCTAGCAAAGGTATCATTAAGCAGTCTTCATATTCTAGCATTCTACTGGGAGAGTGCAACATGTTCACAGGGTCATGTTTGTAATAGGTAAAAGAAAATTTGAGGAGATAAGGGAAAACACTAACATCTAGGGAGATTAGGAAAGCTTTGCATTGGAGGTAATTCCTGAACTGAGCCTTGAAGAAAGCAATGGATTCTAAACAGAGGAAATAAATAGGAACACACATCCCAGTATGGAGAACAGATTTGCAATGGCATGATTATGGGAGATTGAGTGCTGAGTTCAAGGAACAGCAAATTGTTACAGTAGGATATTTTGTGTGGATCACTGTGTGTGTGTGTGTGTGTGTGTGTGTGTGTGTGTGTGTGTGTGTGTGTGTGTGAGCGTGTGTGTGAGAGAGAGGCAGACAGAAAGAGGCAGACAGAGAGAGACAGAAACAGAGAGAGACAGAAACAGAGAGATGGAAAGAGATTTATTTAAAGCTGGAACTAGATAATCACAATTCCAACAATCAACCACTAACACTCAACTGAAGAATATTAAATTTAAAATGAACTAGAAATCATTCTCTATTAAATATGTGTGTGTGCATGTGTGCGTGTGTGTGTGTGTGTGTGTGTGTGTGTGTGTGTGTAGGTTAGAATGACACACATTCTAAATTGAGAGAAAACTTTTAGATAAATTTTTTACAAAGAAGAAGTAACTCAATTATTTGATTTAGATGCTAAAACTTAGTTTCAAATAATTAAGCGACATAATTTGCCCAAAAAGAAACCCATAGTCACTGTTTATTAGTTTTCCTGTTTGTATCAAGAAATCAGAAGTGGCTTAATATTATTAAAATAACTACTATTCCGAGCCTTAGAGGACCTTATTTCTTTTGATACCGTCTAGGCTTTATTTATCTATTTACTTGTTTAAGTATTTATTTATGTATTCTTTTTATATTGCATATAACAAATGTACAAACATATATAGATGTAGATATAGATATATAATAAGTAACAAATGTCTATTGATTGAATGAGTGATTCTCTTTTTACATATAACAATAAGTCTTTAAGTTGCTCTGTCTAGATTAAATTCTGTACAGCAATGTCCCTTGTCATAGACCAAGCATGTATAAATGGATCTAAAATCGTAAGACCAGCAACCAAGAACTCAAGAATTTAAATTGGAAAAATATGGGTAACAATAATGATCCTGGCAAACATAGCCATTAATACTTTTTTTTTCTCTGCACCTTTCCATATAACTTGAATCATTTCTCCTATCTTCTCTACCTATCCAAATCTTATTTATCTTTTAAGTCAGAGATGCTTTCAACTCCTCTTAATTCTAATGGCAAGACATTCATACTTCCTCTCCTTTGTATTTTTTGTCCACTCCCCATGGGCTCTCTATAGATGTTTTCAACATGCTAACAGCTTTTCTCCTAATATTGTATGGTACTAGTGCAAAACTATGGTTGTCTTTTTTGTCATTCTCCCTCTTGCTCCATAATTGACCTATTGCCTTTTCCAGTCAGACACTTCCTCCCTGTTATGTCATAACATTTCTAGCTCATAGGTAAATGATTGGAAATATGTCAAAGTCTACATGTTTCCAAAGAGCTCACTCTCCATTGTCCTTTGAATCACCTGCAACTTTTTCTCTTTGAAGAATGCAGTGCTGTAAGATTCAAAACTGTAGTTCACAAGGAGGATAATGAGTGCTAAAAGTTGGAATTTTTGCTCTGCAAAGTAAAATTCAAAGTTCTGCATTGTTTTTCAAATGATATCACCTACTTTCTTTCTCCTGTTCAATTCAATATCCCCCCGCTACTAACCCAAAGGACAGATCATCCAACAATTTATTATTGCCCATGGAATAGATATTTTTCATCAAATTAGTCTTCCCCCTTTGGATTGTTAGGATGACACTTGGGGGGGCGGGGCTAATCATATTATCAGGACAATGCATCAATAAACAGGAACGTCTGAAGGACACATGCATGCACACATGTGTGCACACACACAATATTCCTTCGACTTGGAACTTTTACACAATTTAGGAGAGAGCAGATTGGTTGAGGGGATATCCTGTGGGACTGCTATTGTGGGGTGGTGGGTAGGGGGAAAATGGGGAGAAAAGTGTAACTCAAAATCTGATGGAAATGAATGACTTAAACCAGAAGTTAATAAAGCATTTGGGGAAAAAAAAAAAGGAGAGAGACTTAAGGATTCAGAGAAGAATTCTTTAACTGCAATATGCAAAAGACTAGCTCCTCTTTCACCAAATGGCAAAGTCCTCCGTAATGACATGGGCTCTCCTCTGTCTGAAGATACAAAGATTTTGTTGGAGAGAGCAAGTCTGTAGTCACAAGCAGAAGTGGTGGTACAAACTTTAAACAGAATTCCTATGGCAGAAATTCTTTAGAAGACAATTTATGGGCATTCCTGACACCCCTCCCCACCCCCAAAGACTAATGAGACTGCATTTGGGGAAAGCAAAAGTAAAACACCTTCCCCCAACCGACATCACCTGAGCCAATATAATCCAAACTGCCTTTACAAGAATTAATTCTTGACTTGTGGTCACCTTGGGAAGAACTGTCTGGTATTCGAAGGATGTGTGAAAAATGCATGTAAGGAACTGATTCCATTGTGGCATAGTGTTCTGTCATTGTCCTCAATCTCAAGTATGTTTGGATTTGTACATACTGTCCAGCAGTTGTATGGTTAGGTTTAGATTTTTTTTTCAGTATAGATGACAACAACTGTACTAACCAGTGAAATTTTAGCTACGTATAAGTACTTCATAAATTACAAGAATTCTCTTAGTGTTTTTTTCTATTTTACATTATTTATTTCCACAACATTGTGAGTCACAAATTTTCTCCCCATTTTTCACCTACCCACCACCCCAAAACAGCGATACCACTGCACATCTCCACCCCAAATCAGCTCTCTCCCATATCTTCCCCCATTCCCCCTCCAACTTTCCAATAGGGCACAGTGGATCTCTGTGCCTCAGCACCTGTATATCTTATTTCTCAGTTACATGGAAAATAATAATAATGATTTTATAGGGGCAGCTAGGTGGCGCAGTGAGTAAGAGCACTGGCCTCAGAGTTGGGATGACCTGAGATCAAATCTGGCCTCAGAAAATGAGCACCCACGCATAAATAATGACTGACTGTGTAACCTTGAGCGAGTTACTTAATCCCAATTGCTTTAAAAAAAATAATGATTTTATATATACATATATATACTTAAACATTTGGTTTTAAACCTTTGAATTGCAGATTTTTTCCCGACCTCCCTCGTCACCCACCCTTACTAGAACGTTAAGCAGTTCAATATAGGTTGTACATGTGTAGCTATGCAAAACATTTCCATAGTGGATATATTGTGAAATACTGACTATATTTCCCTACATCCTATCTGACCCACCCCCATGTTCTTTTCTCTACTGTCATACTGTCCTTTTTCAAAAGTGGGTGCTTCCAACTTCCCTCCGCCCAGCCTGCCCTCACTTCCATCATCTCCCCTCTCATCCCCTTCCCCCTATTCTCCTGTAGTGTGAGATACCCTATTTAGTGTGTATATCATTCTCTCCCTAAGCCAAATTCACTGACAATAAGGTTGACTCATTCCCTTTTGGCTTCCTGTTATTCTCTTCCATTGTAACAGTTTTCCCATACTCTTCTATATGACATAATTTACACCATTTTAACTCTCCCCATCTCCTCTCATTATATTCCTCTCTCACCTCTTAATTTTACCTTTTAAGTATCATCCCCTCATATTCAACTGGTTCTGTGTCCTCTGTCTATATATATCTGTAAACATATATACACACACTCACATATGTATATACCCTCCTATATGGACATATATTTCTATTCCCTTCAACTATTCTCATACTGAGAAAAGGTTCATAAGTTACAATGATCATTTTTCCATATAAGAATGTAAGTAGATCAACTTTGATAAGTTCCTTATTATTTCTTTTCCCTGTTTACCTTCTCATGCTTCTCTTTGCATCTGAATGTCAAATTTTCTATTCAACTCTGGTTTTTTCCTCAAGAATGCTTGAAAGTCCTCTATTCCACTGAATGACCATATTTCCCCCCTGAAACATGATACTCAGTTTTGCTGGGTAGATGATCCTTGGTTTTAATCCCATCTCCTTTGACCTCTGTAATATCATATTCCAAGCCCTTCAATCCCTCAGTGTAGAAGTTGCCATATCCTGTTTTATCCTGATTGTGTTTCCACAATATTGAAATTGTTTTTTCCTGGTTGCTTGTACTATTTTCTCCTTGATCTGGGAACTCTGGAACCTGGCTATAATATTCCTAGGAGTTTTCTTTTTGGGATCTTTTTTTCAGAAGGTGATCAGTGGATTCTTTCAACTTCTATTTTGCCCTCTGGTTTTAAAACATCGGAGCAATTTTCCTTTAGAATTTCTTGAAGGATGCTTTCTAGGTTCATTTTTTGGTCTTGTCTTTCAGGTAGTCCAATAATTTTTAACTTATCTCTCCTGTATCTGTTTTCCAGGTCAGTGGTTTTTCCAGTGAGATATTTTACAGTGCCCTCTATTTTTTCATTTACTTGGATATGTTTAATAGTACCTTGATTTCTCATAAGGTTACTAGGTTCCATTTGCTCCAATCTAAATCTGAAGGAATGATTCTCTTCAGTGAGCTTTTAAAATTCTTTTTCCATCTGGCAAATTTGGCTTTTTAATGCATTCTTGTCCTCACTGGCTTTTTGAGCCTCTGTTGCTATTTGAGTTAGCCTATTTTTAAGGTATTATTTTCTTCAGTCTGGTTGTTGACTCTCATTTTATAATTTCCCTGCATAATTCTCATTTCTCTCCCCAGGTTCTCCTCCCCTTCTCTTACTTGATTTTCAAAATCCTTCTTAAGCTCCTCTATGGCCTCTTGGCAGCTTATTCTTTTCTTGGAAGCTTCTGGTACAGGAGTTCTGACTTTGTTTTCTTCCTCCTGTTCCATGCCCCAATCTTTTATGTCCTCCAAAAAGGAATACAAAGTTGGACTGCTGTACTTGCCTTTCTTCCCTCGGTTGCTTATGTTGCCTCTCAATTACTTGACTTTTGAGCTTTTTGCCATGTTAGAACTGTGCTACAGGGTGGTGGGGGCAAGGTAGCTTTGTCCCAAATTGCTGGGGTTTTCTCAGCTGCTGGCGATTTAGTTGGCTGTCCTCTAAGCAGCCTCCACATGCCCTCCACACTGGTCACACACCCCAGGACCTCCACCCAAGACAGTGATCCAGATCCAAGCAGGTTAAAGCAAGAATGATTACCCCTTAGTCTGGTCACTTGGTCCCGCTATAATCTGCAGGCCAGGAGCTCTGAAGCAGCCATGTGGACATGGCTGCATGTTTGCCATGGCTCAGCCTCTTCTCCCCCCAGTGGCAAAGGCTGGACCACACTTCTGACTTCCAAGGTCCCAAAGTCCACACTGCACTGACTTCTCACTCTGTTCTTAGCATCTATGTGTTGATAGTTCTGGAAACCTCCACAACTGCTGATGATCTGAAGTTCCTCCAGCTGATGGCTTTTTGTGGCTACCCTGAGGCTAAAACCTCCGCTCTTGCCAGGCTGGGCTTCACTCCCAGAGCACTGCAGTGGCCACTCCCTGCTGGCCTGCCAGGTTGTCCTCAGCGGGAGATTAGCTTCTCTGTGTCATTTTGTGGGTTCTGTAGTTCCAAAGTTTGTTTAGAGCCATTTTTACAAGAATTAGAGGAGGTGGGAGTGGGAGCACCTAGGAAGTCCTGTTTCTACTCCACCATCTTGACACTACTCCCCTCATAGGGTTTTTAAAAGAAAACTTTATCTCTGATAACAATCGCTGTAGATTTAGGAATCCCAGGTAAAGAAAAATTATAGGAACTAGTTTTCAGGCTTGAGATGAGAAATAAACACAGGTTTTGTAAGGTGTCTAAATCATAAATATATTCCCTCTCAAAAATAATAGAAAGATTGGTGGAGTTTTGATTCAAATCATGTAAATCACAAAAACCGGAACAAATCTTACCTAGTAAAAGGTATTTCAATCCCCATTGGTCTTTTTATGAACACACAAAGATTATGGAAATACTGGGATGGAATAATTGTTCTATGGATAGTATATTTTTGCATGACATTTTAGTTCAGATTACCAGAATTAAAATTGCTTTTTCATTCCAATGGTGCTTGTTACCAAGATACTATAAAGTTCATCATTATTTTGTGTAATTTTAATTCTGTTTACAACCCAGATCATTCAGTCATTGGAACTGGTCCCCTTCAATAGCTCCCTGGAGCATTTAATTTAAAAGTCAGATTTCTTTTAAGTAAAAAAAATGCCAAAATAATTGGAAAACGTTTTTGTGTAAAAACTGCATATTATTAAATGAGTGTCAGGTAGAAAAGGTTTTACAATTTTAGACATATCAGCATAGTAAGAGGTAGATGTGAGTATTCAGATATTTTAACTGGTGAAAGAAATAAATTGTCCCCAAGTGATCATGATAGTTGCCTTTTCTTTTTTTGTTAATTAAATTTTATGTTTATTTTTAGTTTACATCATTCATTCCACAAGATTTTGAGTTACAAATGTTCTCCCCATCTTTCCCCTAACCACCACCCCAAAACAATCTCATTGTATACCCTTTCCCCCAATCTTCTCTCTCCTATATCCTCCCCTATGTCCCCTCTGACTTTCTGGTAGCGCAAGATGGATCTCCATAAACCAGTGCCTGTATATCTTATTTCCCAGTGGCATTAATAACAACAACAACAACAATTTTAAACATTTGATTTTAAAACTTTGAATTCCAGATTTTTCCCTTTCTCCCTTGTCACCCACCCTTACTGGGAAAATAAACAATTCAATATAGGTTGTACATATGTACTTATGTGAAACATTTCCATAGTGGATTTATTATGAAAGACTGACTATATTTCCCTCTATCCTATCCTGCCCCCCACTCATTCTATTCTCTACTTTGACCCTGTCCCTTTTCAAATGTGTGTGCTTCTAACTACCTTCCCCCAACCTCTCCTCCCCTCCATCATTCCCCCTCTCATCCCCTTCCCCCCTACTATCCTGTAGGGCAAGATATCCAATTTAGTGTGTATGTCATTCCCTCCCTAACCCAAACACAATGAGAGTAAGATTGGCCCATTCCCTTTTGCCTTCCTGTTCTTCCTCTCCATTGAAACAGTTTTCCCTTGCCTCTTCTATATGAGATAATTTACCCTATTCTATCTCTCCCCATCTCCTCTCATTATGTTCCTCTCTCACCTCTCAATTTCACCTTTTAATTATCATTGCTCTTTATTGAATTGGCCTTGTGCCCTCTGTCTCCGTATACCTGTACACATATACACACACATTCACATATGTATTTATACACACATATACCCTCAATATATACTTACACAGACACACAAATTTATATTCCCTTCAACTATCCTCATACTGAGAAAAGTTTCATAAGTTACAATTATCATTTTTCCATGTAAATAGTTCAACTTTGATAAGTTCCTTATGATTTCTTTTCCCTGTTTACCTTCTCATGCTTCTTATATTTCAATGTCAAATCTTCTATTCAACTCTATTTTCTTTTTCATTAAGAATGCTTGAAAGTCCTCTATTTCATTAAATGACATATTTTCTCCTGAAACATTATACTTAGTTTTGCTGGGTGGGTGATTCTTGGTTTTTGTCCTAGCTCCTTTGACCTCCAGAATATCGTATTCCAAACCCTTTGTTCCCTTAATGTAGAAGCTGCTAGATCCTGTGTTATCCTGATTGTGTTTCTACAATATTCAAATTGTTTCTTGTTGTCTGCTTGGATTATTTTCTCCTTGGCTGCTTGTAATATTTTCTCCCTGATCTGGAAACTCTGGAACTTGGCTAAAATATTGCTAGGAGTTTTCTTTTGGGGATCTTTTTCACTATGTGATCAGTGGATGCTTTCAACCTCTATTTTGCCTTCTGGTTCTAAAACATAAGGGCAATTTTTCTTAAGAGTTTCTTAAAGGATGCTTTCTAGATTCTTTTTTTGATCATTGCTTTCAGGTAGTCCAATAATTTTTAAATTACCTTTCCTGGTTCTATTTTCCAGGTAGTGGTTTTTCCAGTGAGATATTTCACATTTCCTTCTATTTTTTTCATTTCTTTGGATCTATTTAAAAGTATCTTGATTTCTCATAAAGTCACTAGGTTTCATTTGCTCCAGTCTAATTCTGAAGGATGATTCTCTTCAGTGAACTTTTGAAATTTTTTCCATCTGGCAAATTTGGCTTTTTAAGGCATTCTTTTCCTCAGTGGGTTTTGGGCCTCTTTTGCCATTTGAGTTAGTCTATTTTTAAGGTGTTTTTTTCCTCAGTTAAGTTGTTGACTTTCTTTTTTCATGATTTTCTTGCATCGTTCTCATTTCTCTTCCCAGTTTTTCTTCTACTTTTCTTACTTGATTTTCAAAATCTTTCTTGAGCTCTTCCATGGCCTGTAATCAGCTCATATTTTTCTTGGAAGATTTTGGTGCAGGACTTCTGACTTCATTGTCTTCCTGTTGTTCCATGTTTTGATCCTTTTTGTCTACAAAAAAAGGAACCTAAAGTTGGATTGCTGTGCTTGCTTTTCTTCCTTTGCTTGCTCATGTTGTCACTCAATTACTTGACTTTTGAGCTCTTTTCCACAGTAGAACTCCACTTCAAGAGAGGAGAGCTTTGACCCAAATTGCTGGGATTTTCACAGCTGCAGAAGCTATTTGGAGGGCACAATCTCTACAACCACCATGTACTATGGCTCACTGGTCACACACCTCAGGACCATCACCCAAGTGTGTGATCCAGATCCACGCAGGTTAAAGCAACAGCAATTACCCTCTAAATGGTCACTTGGTCCCCCTACAATCTGTAAGCCAGGAGCTCTGAAGCAGTCACATGGAGGTCTGCCCCCAGTTACAACAGAGTTCTACACTGACCCTTTTACTTTATCTTTGGTGTTTATGGGCTGACATTTCTGGAAACTGCCACAGCTGCTGGTGAGCCACTCTCCCAGTCTGCTCCAGCTGCTGCTGGTTAGGGCCACCCTGGGGCTAAAACTGTAGGATCACATGGGGCTGGGCTTGGCTCCGAACTTGCTGCAATGGACCCTTCCTGCCAGCCTGCTGGGCTCCCTTCTGTGGGAGATTTGTTTCTTGTGGGGTTTGCAGCTCTAAAATTTGTTAGAGACATTATTTTATAGGCATTTGAGTTAGCTATGGGGGGAGCTCATGGAGTTTTCCTGCTTCTACACCACTATCGTGAGTCCACACCCTGCCTTTTCTTTAGTAAAATAGTTTATGTCTTAAATGGCAGTACATTAACCTTATGGAGAAAATTTCAAATCTAGTGAAAGATCATTAATTTGCTCAGGAATTTTTGTGGGATTGTCTGAGTTTTGCAAGAGTCAACTGAACTGAATAGTTTACAAGTATGGAAGAAAACAACTGGCCTTCCAGGGAGCTTTAAGGTGAAAATAGTGTATCTGTTACTTGTAACTGATGCCTTCTAGACATTTCCTGGTGTAAAGACCTTTTTGTCTTGGCATCTTGAGTGTTTCACATAGAATACCTTTTTTTTCTCTTCATTATTAGGCAGTTTGGTGTTATTTAAACTCAGAAGAATCCTCAAACCTCCTACTGTATTACTGAACAACATACATAAACAAGAACAGATAGTGTTCCTGTCTTTCTATTATCTTACTCACATATGCTTACTAGTCTGTTATTAATGGAAATGGTGTCAGATGCTGAAATTTATTCTGACCACTGAAGACAGAAAACTCAAGAGACTACAATCTCTTGCAAAGTAATAGAACAAGCCCAGTATGCATAAAACAAATACAAGTCACTAGGCCTTAACTGATAGAACCAATTACCTGTGTAATAACAAAGTAGCAGAAACTATTTCTCATGTGACTGCATGGACTGCATATTACATCTGATCTAATTGAGTCTTTTTTTTTCTTTTTAAAAGTAGTAAGTTGGGAGAGACACTGACTTGAATAAAATTCTTAACTATTCAAAGATGAAATCATATTGTTTGATTTATTTTTATTTGAATATGAAAAAAAATTTCCACAGATAAGAAAGTAGACATAGGGTAAATAAATAATGATTTCTTTTGGATTACTTTTTAAGTCACAATTTCATCCAAGATTCAATTTTTTTGGTAACTTCCCTCCTTAAATTACTTTATAAAATAATTCCTAGATGCTTTCACTATTTCTTCACCTACAAACTACATTTCCTAAATGAGTAAATGTTACAATCTCTTTGACCTATTCAATTTTGAAAATGGTTTCATTTTTACTTACTATATAAGGGACTCAAATATTGGAATCTAATCCAAAACCATCACTGAAGATTAATTGTTGGTTGGTTAATTCAATAGGGGTCATATGATGTGTCAAAATCAAATTTATTAGGGGTGGCTAGGTGGCACAGTGAATAGAGCACTGGCCCTGGAGTCAGGAGGTCCTGAGTTCATATATGGCCTTAGACACTTCACAGAAAAAAACTATCCATGTGACCTTGAGCCAGTCACTTAACCCCAATTGCCCTCCAAAAAGCAAAAAAAAAAAAATCAAATTTATCAAGAAAAAATTTAAAGACAAAAACACCATTTTGATTAGATTTTTGGAAGGTTAGCCTTGGGTGCTTGTAATAGAAAGGGTTGAGATAAGTAGAATGATTACAGAGAAGGAAATGTTGATCATTAATCTTGTTTGTGATTGCCTATAGATGTAACTAGCTACAATTGTTTAGGTTAGAATACATATAGAGTCCTATGTAAGTTGACAAATTTATACTCCTTGGATGCTGCCATTATCATTCACTGGTTTTCTTCAGAGTAGAAGATGAGGCAGAAGATTCAAGGAATAATGGCAATATTAAATATAAAACCTTTGAGATGGAGCATTGCCATCTATAGAGTGGCACTGCTCTGTAAACCCTTTCCCTGAAAGGTGATTCCAGGAACACAGTTTTAGACCACAGAAATCTGTTTTGATATGAACAAACCCCTGGATTTGTCCTGGGGCCATTTGGCTCCTACGTTATGAATTGCTTAGAGGGTTTCTTAGAAGTTCCAACAAATTGTGGATGGGGGATTTCATGTATATCTTGGTTGAGACCTAAAATTCACTTTTTCATTGACAGGACTGGAACTTTCCAGAGGCCCCATAATTGACTTGTTCAAATCTTAGTATTTTGAAGAAGGATTAAAGTAGAGCAATCACATTCAATGTTGTGCCAGAGTTTGAGACTTTAAACCAAACCACAAAGTGAAATTTTGTTGATACTCATCTGATTGCCAAAAACATAGAGAAAGTGACTCCTAGGATGAAGGACCATTCCAAGAGCAAGAAAAAAATCCTTAGGAAATATGAAACTTGGAAATTTTATCTGAATTCGTGGTATCTTATGCTGCAGACTCCTTACAGAAACAGAAATCCTTTCCTAAAAAAAAGCAAGACATAAATAAATGAATACATTAAATCACACAGAGGGATTTTTCCATCATTACCAATTTGCTCCTCCATTCAGAATCTCTAGTGTCTAACAATGATGTAAAAGT
Source organism: Gymnobelideus leadbeateri (assembly GCA_011680675.1). Classification (NCBI taxonomy): domain Eukaryota; kingdom Metazoa; phylum Chordata; class Mammalia; order Diprotodontia; family Petauridae; genus Gymnobelideus; species Gymnobelideus leadbeateri. The sequence continues at coordinate 12,504 of WOXC01001445.1, read as the reverse complement.
TATTCCAGGATCTTTTTTTTGGAGGGCAATTGGAGTTAAGTGACTTGCCAAAGGTCACACAGATAATTAAGGGTTAAGTGTCTGAGGCCGGATTTGAACTCGGGTCCTCCTGAATCCAGGGCCAGTGCTCTATTCACTGAATCACCTAGATGCCCCTATAAGATGTGTGTTCCATTGAGAGGAACCCTCTAGGATCTTTAAGAGTGTGCTAATAAAAGATATATTGGCAGCTCTGCCAACTTCAAAATCCTTTGAGCATGAGTCCACTGATTCACCCATCATTCAAGAACAAATATTGTTAAGTGTGCAACAGCTCATCTCCAGAATGATGATATATTTTTCAGCTACAGAAATACATGAATCCATCTTCTAAATATCAGAAAGATTGATAGCTGTGTTAGTGCAAGGTAAATTCATATCAAAGAAATCAGAGATTATTGAGCTTTTACTATTCCCATAACATCTCAATTTTCTTAAGATAGAGATATATCCAATTCAATCCACTGTTCCTTATATTTATAACCCTCTGCTGTCCATGATTTGGACTACCTATTTCTTATCTAAAAACAATAAAAAATATAAGTGGTTGTATAGTTCTTATTTTTTGTCCCCATTCCCTCCTAATCCTGACCCCTAGCAAAATAACAATAAACCTTATTAGAACAAAATTTTGCTAAAATCTATAGCAATATGCCCATATAATAACTGTGCTGTAATCAATAAACATGAATACAAAATAGAAAATATGCTGGTTCTATGTTCTTTCCAGTTCATGTAGACATTTGCCACTAATATTACCTCAATAATTCAATCAACTCACTATTTATTTAACATTTAAGATTTATAGAGTACTTTACACACATCCTTTTTGATCTTCATAATGGAGTGTGGTAAGGGGTACAGACATCATTATCTTTATTTTGCAGATGAGACACCTGAGGGTCAGAGAGTATGTAATATGCCATGGTTATAGAATTTGTAAATATGGGAGTTGATATTTCAATCTAGATCTCATTAGGGAATAGGCCTTTGCTTCTAACTATGCCCTCCATTAAGTATAGACACCCTTTATGGGTGATGTTTGCAGGAGATAAGCCACTGTGACCCAGGTACTCTTAGAACTATCTCCCTCACCCTTAATTTTCATCTCTTTGTGATAGGCTGGACTATGGATCCTCATGATAACCTTGGTAATAGGAGTTATTTTAGAAGTGTTTAAAAATAGAAAGGACTGTATTAAGGAACAGTGAATTTCAATGCAGGGGCAATCAGTGTTTGCCAGAGATGCTTTAAATTGAAGACATATTTGGGTTAGAAATTGATAAGCTTACTTTTGTAGTCTCTTACAAATTCATAGTTCTTTGCTGCTATGATTCTAGACAGGGGGTATTTAAGGTTATTTTTCTATCTTCCTTAATTTCTTTGTCATCCTAATATTCTGGACTCTGGTGCCCTATAACTCTAATAATATCAATAATTTTATAACTGTTAAAGATGGAAAGTGTTTTATTGAAGGATAGTGAATTCTAAGACAGGTGAAGTGAGTGTTTTCTGAGGATGTTTAAACTGAGGTACAATTTGGGTTAGGGATCAGATTAGATGATCTTTTTAGTCCCTTCCATATGTGTGTGTGTGTGTGTGTGTGTGTGTGTGTGTGTGTATTGTGTGATTCTAAACAGGGACTATCAATAAATACTTTGTGCTGGATTATTTATCTGAAACCATTTTGCCATTGCTAGTACTTTTATGCCATGATGCCATGAGTCATCAACTTCAGATTATAAATTTGTATTTCCATTGTATTTGACTAGCAACAAAACCACCTTCAAGTGACAGAACATACCTGTGTCTTCATAAGGTAAATTGCAGAGTTTTGTTCAGGGTCAATAATAAATGACACAACTCTGCTACTGACTATTTTCCCAGATTTTTTAACTTTGGGTAAGCAAGGTCTCCAGGTAAGAAATGGATCTTCACTATAGAAACAAGTGGATGTCTACAAAAGGAAACAAAAATTTTAGAGATACACTTCATCCAAGACTCCTATTGGGTTCCTATGATATTTTGTGTTCTTGTGTCTTGATCTGGTTTTTAACACATGCTGTTGTCACATTCAACTACAGGTCATTTTTGGTTAATATCTTGCAGTTCATTTCTAGATCTGATCATTTATAAAATTTGGAAGATTACATGAAGTGCATTCATTAATAAATCTGGTATGACTAAGACAATTACATTTTCTATTTGAAAGACTGCCATTTTGAAAAATTATGATGAGCAATTTTTCAATAATCATTCTACAACCATATTTCTTACCTTCTTTTAATGCAACAGTTTACCTGGCTCAAGGTCTTGTTTTTGTCAAAGGTAATAGCAATAAAATCATCTAAAAATCACAGATTACAAAAAGTATAAGCATTATTGTCATTTCCATATATTTCAAACAGTTGATGAAATTGCATTTTAAAACCATAAAATTATTTACATATTATACATTGTTATAATGTATAATATAATATATTACATATTATGTAATTATACATTATAATATTTTAAGACAGCAGATTTTGTTATTAGCTCGAGCAATTACTAGCTTGAGCACAATAATATATCATGTTAACTTATTTTTAATTTTGTTTAAATTATAATTTATATGTATTTAAAATTATTTAAATATACATGAATGAAATTCACCTTCAAAATCTTCTCTGTTAGCTAAACATCTCTCATGATACCACAGTTTTGCTCTCACATAATCTTCCTATTAAACACAGAAAGACATTATCTAGTAGCTCCATGTAGATATGAGAGGTTAAAAAGAGAATCACAGAAAGTCTCAAAATATTGGTCAATAACAGAATAATTGAGAATGGAAAGAAAATATATACAGAATAGAATAAGTCATCAAATTAGAAAAGATGAAACAGAAAGTTAATAAGTGAATGCTGTAGGGAAAAGGGAGAAAATGAAGAAATTAATGATAAAATTAATAGGAAAAAATGCAGGAAAACACAGATGAAACATTTTCCCAGGGAAATATTCCATAACTTATTGAAGACAGTAAAAATGTGCATTTTTGTCCTTTAGTTTAAATGGTAAGTACCCCTTTCAACATTCTTCAAATCTAGACCAGCTTTGTGGGCCCTAAATTCATTTAATGTTAGAATCAATTGTTATTCTCATGGAAAATTCCCTTAGGACAATGTGTGATATAGTTCCTATTTTTTGTTCTCCATGAAGTCATAACTTGTGCTTTTATAACTCATTAAAATTTATGAGAGAAATTCCTCAACACAATGATGTAAGGTAACTGGTACAAATATTTCTATTTTACAGATGAGAAAACCATCTCTGAGAGATCAAGTAACTTGTCCATGGTCACTCAAGCTAATAAATGTAAGAGGCAAGATATGAATGTAGGTCTCCAAACTCCAGATCCTATGCTCCTTTCACTGTCATGCTTCCCTGATGCCCTCAAGAGAAAAAAATCTTACTTCCTCTGGATCTTCACAACAGTTTCTTCTTTTAGTAATACACAAGACACATACCATTGTACTTTATATTTTAACATCTGTAACATCTTAAGAGTGAGCTGTGAACTTGAACCTGGAAGATCTGAGGTTCAAGTGTCAGTTCCATCATGTGCCAGAGATGTGACCTTGGGAAAAGTGCTGAAATTCAATGAGACTTAGTTTCTCATCAATTAAATCAGCACAATATTTTCCAAGCCTAAATAAGAGGGTTGCTGTGATGGTGGAATATGACCGTGTGAGTAAACATATTATTTAACTAAAGTACCACACAAAGGTGACTGATTCCCTGGTCCACATCTGGGATTTCACTGATGTGGAGAATTCCAGGAAGGAAATTCCCTGTTCAAAGGTACATTAGTAATTCTGCTGGGACCAGGTGGACATGGAAGCCCTGGGCCCTGGCAACATTACCTTCAGCCATCAGTTCAATGTCAATGTTAAGCCCTTAGTGAACAATGTCCATGCTGCTGAGTTTGTGCTGTCCTTCTTGCAGAGCCAGGTCTAGCAGCCCCCATCACCATAGCCCCAAGGAGAAAGCACTAGAGAAGGAGGCCTTGCCAGCCCCAAGGCACCTGTGAAACCTTCCCAAGAACAGTCGGTGTTCTATGAAGGCTCAAATTCAGCTGCAGGTGTGGAAGTTTCAGAACCTGCTGTAGAAAATGGAAAGTCAGAAATGTCCCCAGAAGAATCATAGAAGGATAAAGAAGGACGTAGAAGTAGAGCCGGGAGATGGCACTTTGGGAGATAGAGGTCCTCCAGAGGAAAGTGTGCCAGAAATGATGATGGAGTAAGAATAAAGACCAAAACCTGAATCTGTGGTAGCACTACCATGTAAATGTAGTCTTCACTGGGCATGGAGATGCTGGTAAATCAACTGGGGGACAAATAATATATTTGCCTGGGGTGGGTGGCAAAAAAAAAAAACACGTGAAAAAATATGAAAGAGAAGTTAAAGAAAAAAAAAGAAACAGTACTTATCATGGGTCTTGGATACAAATTGAGAACAAGTCAGAGGTAAAACTGTAGAAGTGTACCGTGCTTACTTTGAGAGAGAAAAGAGTTTTGTCCCAAACATGATTGATGATGCCTCTCAAGCTGATCTGACTGTGCTGATAATCTCTACCTAGAAAGGAGAGTTTGAAACTGAATTTGAAAAAGGAAGACAGACAAGAGAACACACCATGTTGACAAAAATAGTAGGTGTAAAACACTTACTAGTGCTAATGTTTTTTTTTTTTTTTTGGAGGGCAATTGGGGTTAAGTAACTTGCCCAAGGTCACACGGCTAGGTTTTTGTGTGTGTGTGCGTTAAGTGTCTGAGGCCGGATCCAAACTCAGGTCCTTCTGACTCCAGGGCTGACGCTCTACTCACTGCGCCACCTAGCTGCCCCACTAGTGCTAATTTATTAATAAGATGGTTGACAGCAATAAAGTGGAGCAATAAAAGATATGAAAAGTATAAAAAAAACTTGGTGCTATTTTTGAAAAAAGTTAAGTTCAATCCCATAAAGGATATACAAATCTGGATATCCATAGAAGTTGACTTCAATCCACAAAAAGGATATACAGTCCTACTCAGGATTGACTGGTGCAAACCTTAAAGAGCAATAAGATTTCTGTCCTTGGTATATTTGGTTACCATTAATTCAATGTCTATATAATTTGCCAAACTTCAACAGATTAGCTAGATTAGCTGATGGACCAATCAGGCCACCAATTGTGGATAAACACAAGGATCTGGGCACTGTTGTCCTGGGAAAGCTGGAATCGGGCTCTATTTGTAAAGTACAGCAGCTAGTGATGATGTCAAAACAAGCAAACTTGAAAGTTCTTACCATCCTTTCTCTGATGATGCAGAAACTGATTCTGTAGCCCCAGCTGAAAACCTCAAGATTAGACTGAAGAGAATCGAAAAAGAGGAAGAAACTATTCCAGGATTCTTACTTTGTAATCGTAATAATCTTTGTGATTTTGGAAATACATTTGATGCCCAGATAGTGATTAGTGAACACAAATCACCATCTACCCATGTTATAATGTGGTGCTGCACATTTATACCTTTATCAATGAAGTCAAGATAACAATTATTTAACAAATTAATCTGCTTGGTAGACAAAAAAATCGGGAGAAAAAAAGTAAGACATCACCACATTTTGTCAAAGAAGATGAAGTATGCACTGCCATTTAAGGACAGCAGGAACCATCTGCCTTAAGACCTTCAAAGATTTCCTTCAGATGGGTCATTTCACCTTAAGGGATGACTGAAAACCATTGCAATTGGAAAAGTTCTGAAACTGGTTCAAAAGAAAGACTAAGCATTTTTCTTGATGACTCTATATAATAATAATAATAATAATAATAATAATAATAATAATAATAATGAAAATCTACTCTGCAAAAGCCTACTTCACACTGCCTTCTCTTATTTTTTGCCCATTGATAAACTTCTCCCCATATTTTGCAAGGACAAATTTCACTGTAAAAGTCAACATTATGTCAGCATTCTCATATTGAGAACTCTGCTTTACCACTGTTGAATGTTGCCCAAAGGTTTTTTTTTCCTCCCCCCCCACAATTCTGCTTTCTTGGACAGATTTGCCAATAGATTTGTAAGGGATGTGGCTATAATTGCCCACAATAATGAAAACCTAAAGGATTTTTTTTTTATTTTTTATTTTCTCCTTAGGCATATTTAAATATTTTTTCAGACAAATCAATCAGAGTGTACAAGTGTGTGTCCACATGTTACAAAGAATACTACTATATCAATAAAATACTCAATTTGGAAAAAAAAATTCTGGCGCAGCAGTATCAACAAAAGGGTTGGGGAAAAGTTTTTAATTTTAATTAATTTAATTTAGAAGATAATTGGGAATGGTCTGTCTCACCAGGGTGAGACTAGAGAACAGTCCAGTGAAGGCCATGCCCCAGCAAGTCATCAGCAGGCTTTGGGGGTGACTAAATCATCAGCAGTTGTTACTGGAGTTCTCAGACCATAGACAGTAAGGGGGGGGTAGACAAGTGGTTATAAGGAGGTTACAGGGGACCTTTGGCTGGCACTTGTGCAGAACTCTGTTGCATTGCCCATACACACTTGTGGGTCTCGGTTCCATGGGGAGGAGCACTGGCAGAAATAGGGACTTTGGTCACAGTTTCATGGTGAAAAAAAAAATGCTTGTGGTCAGTCACAGACCAGAAGAGCATTGACTGCACCTCTCCTTAGATCATACGACTTTGGAAAAACTGAAAATTTACAGGCCCCCACAATTAGCTCTGAGAACAACAGTAGAAATACTTGAAGCTAAAAACAGTGTCCCCTCCACTCCTGGTGCAGAGCCTAGCTTTAACATAAAGTTATAAGTCAAAAAATAAGTTGGAAAAGTGAACAAACATCCAAAAAATAAAGAATCTGACCATAGAAAGTTACAGTGATGACAAAAAGATTAAACTCAGTAGAAGACAACAATGTCACCAACGGCTACATGTAGAAAAATGTGAGTTGGCCTCAGGCCCAAAGAAAGAACTCCAGGATGAGATAAAAAAGATTATAAAAATCAAAAAAGGAGGGAAATAAAAAATTAAAAAAGATTATAAAAATCAAAAAAGGAGGGAAATCAAAAATCAAAAATTGGGAAAAGAATTGAAAGTAATTCAAAAAATCATGAAAATCCTCCACAGTTTGGTAAAGGAGACACACAAAAAAACTACTGAAGAAAATAACACCTTAAAAAAGAATGGGCAGGGCAGCTAGGTGGCGCAGTATGTAGAGCGATGGCCCTGAAGTCAGAAGGATCTGAGTTCGGATCTGGCCTCAGACACTAAAAGCACACACACACACACACACACACACACACACACACACACACACACACAAAATAAAAATAAAAATAAAAAAAAACCTAGCCATGTGACCTTGGCCAAGTTACTTAGCCCCAGTTGCCCTCAAAAAAAAAAGCAAAAGAAAAAAATAGGCTTTGGAGCATCTAGGTGGTACAGTGAATGGAGCACTGTCCCTGGAATCAGGAGGCCCTGAGTTAAAATCTGACCTCAGACACTGGACATTAGCTGTGTGACTTTGGGCAAGTCACTTAAACACAATTGCCTTGCCTTCCCCCCCGCAAAAAAAAAAAAAAAAAAAGAATAGGCCTAGGAAGCTAGGGGTGCAGTGGATAGAGTATTACCCCTGGAGTTAGGAAGACCTGTGTTCAAATTTAGCCTCAGACATTTGACACTTACTAGCTGTGTGACTTTGTCCCAGGCATATCTGTGTTGATAATTCTGGAATTGCCACAGCTACTGGTGTTCTGGGGTCCCTCCACCTGGCTACTGGCCCAGCCACCCTGGGGCTAAAACCTCGGCTCACGTGGACCTGGGCTCCGCTCCCAGGGAGCTGTGTTGGCCCCTCCCTGCAGGGCTGCTGGGATGTCCACAGCAGGAGGTTAGCTTCTCTGTGTCATTCTGTGGGTGCTGGAGCTCCAGAAGTTGTTCAGAGTACCCCTTTTACATGATATTGAAGTGGTGTGTAAGAGAGCGCCTTGAAAGTGCTGTTTCTACTCTGCCATCTTGGTTCAGCTGAAATTCATGATTTTTAAAAAAAGAACTTAGACATCATAATTCAGGAAATTATCAAGGAAAATTTCCCTGATATGTTAGAACCAAGGGATAAAGAAATTCCTTTTAAAATGAATGTAGACAATATGAAAGGCAGTGAGGTGCCACAATGTATAGAGTGCTAGGCTTGAAGTGAGGAAGATTCATCTTTCTGAGTTGAAATCTTGCTTCAGGTACTTACTGGCTGTGAACCTGAGTGAGTCACAAACCTTTTTACATCAGTTTCCTCATATGTAAAATGAGCTGAAGAAGGAAATGGCAAACTGCTCCAGTATCTTTGCCAAGAAAACCTCAGGGGATTATAGAGTCAGAAACAACTGAACTGACTGAACAACAAGATAAGATAGAATTTACATGTTTCTTATTTTAGTTTTCTCTTGTTTTCTTAAAATTTTAGTTTAGTTTTTTTTTTTCCCAATGATATGCAATGTTTTTTTGTTTTGTTTCTCTCCATACATTCTTGAAGAAAAGACAAGAAATGAATAGAACAACAATAAGAAAACATACCCACATTTATGGGATGAAAACAAAGCAGTGTTTAGGGGGAAATTTCTCTCTCTAAATGCTTACATCAATAAAATACAAAAAACAGATCTAGAAAAAGAACAACTTAAAAATCCTCAATTAAACACCAAAATTGGATATCTTGAAAATCAAAGAAGAGGTTTTGTTAAAGCTGAAAGTAATGGGAAAAATCCAATAAAACACTTAAACTGTTATTTAATTTGATTTTTTAAAGAAGGTGTCAAGAGAGTAGAAACAGCACTTCCAAGGTGCTCGTTCACACAGCACTTCAAAATCATGTAAAAGGGCACTCTGAACAACTTCAGGAGCTCCAGCACCCACAGAACAACACAGAGAAGCTAACCTCCCACTGAGGACAGCACAGCAGCCCTGCAGGGAAAGGACAGCACAGCACTTTGGGAACTGACAGTGCAGTGTTCTGGGAGCCAAGCCCATGACCACCTGAGTTGTAGTTTTAGCCCCAGGGCACCAGGGCCAGAAGCTGGCTTGAGGGACCCCAGAACACCAGCAGCTCTGGTGATTCCAGAATTATCAACACAGACATGCCTAAGACAAAGTGAGAGGTTAGTGCCCAATGGAATTTTGGACCAGTATTAGGGGAACATGTCAGGCTTCTTCCCCTGGGGACAAGAAGCAGCTGAGGAGACTTGGCACAGACACCATTTTGAACCTTCAGTTGCAGCTTCAGCTCCTGTTCTGCAAACTGTAGGGAGATCCAGTGATCAGTCTTAGGGGGTAATCACTCTTGCTTTAACCTCCCTGGATCTGGATTGCGGTCTGGGGTGGAGGTCTTGGGGTGGGTATCCAGCTTTGCCAGAGTGTTTGGAGGCTTCACAGAGGCCACCCAACTAATACCTCCAGAAGTTGTGAAGACCCCAACGTTTGGGATGGAAGCTCCCCTGTCTGGTGGCAGAGTCATACTGTGGCAACTAACCCAAAAGTCAAGTAATTAAGTGGCAACATGCCTAGGGAAAGGAAACAAAATAAATAGAAAAAATGCAACATTAGACTCCTATTTGGGGGGCAAAGGGTATTGAAGCATGGAACAGGAGGAGGACTGTGAGGTTAGAAATCTTGCACCAAAAGCCCCAAATGAAAATATGAGTGGGTTACAGGCCATAGAGAACCTTAAGAAGGACTTTAAAAACCAAATAAGAGAAGTGGAAGAAAAATTGGGAAGAGAAATGAGAAGGATGTAGGAAAAGTATGAAATGAGAGTCAACAGCCTAAATGAGGAAAATAACACCTTAAAAAACAGACTAACTCAAATGGCAAAGGAGGCTCAAAAGAGCAATGAGGAGAAAAATGCGTTAAAAATCCGAATTTTCCAGATGGAAAAAGAATCTCAAAAGCTCACTGAGGAGATTCATTCCTTCAGAGTTAGAGTGGAAAAAATGGAAGCTAGTGACTTTATGAGAAATCAAGATGCTGTTAAACAGATCCAAACAAATGAAAGATTAGAAGGCAATGTGAAATATCTCATGGGAAAAACCACTGACCTGGAAAATAGATCCAGGAGAGATAATTTAAAAATTATTGGACTACCTGAAAGCCATGATCAAAGAAAGAACCTAGAAATCATTCTTCAAGAAATTCTCAAGGGAAATTGCCCTGATGTTTGAGACCCAGAGGGCAAAGTAGAGGTTGAAAGAATCCACAGATCACCTCCTGAAAAAGATCCCAAAAAGAAAACTCCTAGGAATATTATAGCCAGGTTCCAGAATTCCCAGATCAAGGAGAAAATAATACAAGCAGCCAAGAAGAAACAATTTCAATATTGTAGAAACACAATCAGAATAGCATAGGACCTGGCAGCTTCTACACTGAGGGATTGAAGGGCATAGAATATGATATTTCAGAAGGCAAAGGACCTGGGATTAAAACCAAGAATCACAGACCCAGTAAAATTGAGTATTTTGTTTCAGGGGAAAATATAGTCATTCAGTGGAATAGAGGACTTTCAAGTATTCTTGAGGAAAAAACCAGAGCTGAATAGAAAATTTGACATTCAGACACAAGCAGCAAGAGATGCTTGAGAAGGTAATCAGGGAAAGAAAATCAAAAGGAACTTATCAAAGTTGAACTATTTACATTCCTGCATGGAAAAACAATAACTGTGTCTGATGAAACCTTTCTCATTATGAAAACAATTGAAGAAGGGTATATGGGCATATGAATGCATATGTGAATGTGTGTATATATGTTTACAGGTATACATGGATAAAGGGAACCGGTTGAATTTGTTGGGAAGGGATGATACTTAAGGGGTGAAGTTTAGAGGTGAGAGAGGAAAGTGGAAAGAGGAGATGGGAAGAGACAGGGTAGGATAAACTCGTGTAGAAGAAGCAAGGGGAAGTGGTTGCAGGGGAGGGGAGGAACAGGAAGGCAAAAAGGCAAAACCATATTCTCATTGAATTTGGCTCAGGGAGAGAATGACATACATACTAAATGGGATATCTCACCCAGGAGAGTAGGGGGAAGGGGGACAAGAGGGTGTATGATGGAGGGGGAGGCATTCTGGAGGGAGGGGAGGTTGGAAGTACCCACTTTTGAAGAGGGACAGGATCAAAGTAGGGAATGGGCCAGGTGGGGGAGTGGGATGGGTGGGAGGGAAATATAAGCAGTCTTTTACAATATATCTACTATGGTAATGTTTTGCATAGCTATACATGTACAACACATACTGAATTGCTTATCTTACCAGAGGGAGAGGGTGACAAGGGAGGAAGGGAATGGATCTGAAATTTGAAGTTTTAAAATTAAATGTTTCAAATATATATAAATACTATTATTAATACTATTTTGCATGTAACTGGGAGATAAGATGTGCAGGAATTAGGGCACAGAGATTCACCTTGCCCTAATTCTAAAGTTGAAGTGGGTATGGGAGAAGATATGGGAGAGAGCAGATTGAATGAGGGGTTATACTGTGGGACAGCTATTCTGAGGTGGTGGGTAGGGGAAGAATGGGGAAAAATTGTAACTCAAAATCTGGCAGAAATGAATGATGTAAACTAGAAGTTAATAAAGCATTTGTTATAAATAGATAGATATATAGATAGATGGATAAATAAATAAATGAATGAATAAGTAAATAAATAAATAAATAAATTACTGAAAAAAGAAAAAACAAGAAAAGGTGTCAAAATGAAATGGGCAAATGAAAATAAAATTAAAACTATCACTAGAAGCTATTTTGCTCCAAATAAATGTCAATAAATCTGACAATCTAAGTGAAATGGATGAGTATTTACAGAAATATAAATTGTCTAGGATAAGAGAAAAGGAATTAGTATGCTTAACCCTATCTCAGAAAATGAAATTAAATAAGCCATCAATGACTGCCCTAAGCAAAACTCAGCAGGACCAGATGGATTCACAATTGAATTCTACCAAATATTTAAGGAACAATTAATTCCAATACTATATAAGCTATTGGGATCTATCAAATTCCTTTTACAACACAATCATGGTAATAAAGCACAAGTCAGGAAGAGAAAAATCAGGAAAAGGGCTCTATAGGCCAATTTTCTTCGTGAATATTAATGCATAATTTTAAATAAAATACTGGGAAGGAGATTACAACAACACACCACAATGGTCATATAATCTGGCCAGGTAGGATTTAAGGCAGGAGTGCAGGAATGTTTCAGTTAGGAAAACTATCAGCATAATTGACTACATCCAAAAGAAAACCAACAAAATTCATATAATTACCTCAATATATGCAGAAAAACTTTTTTAAAAAAATACAAATCTTATTCCTATTAAAAACACTTAAGAGGGGGGCGGAGCCAAGATGGCGGAGTAGAAACAGCTCTTCCAAGCCTCTCTGC